>CANYBF010806240.1:0-12579 GCA_948192965.1 Dalechampia spathulata
GAACTCTTTGTTACATGGCACGTACTATGCTTAATGAGTACCAATTACCTTCATACTTTTGGGCCGAAGCGGTCAATATCGCTTGTTATGTCACCAATAGAGTTCATTTAAGACCCATTTTGAATAAAACTCCTTATGAGCTTTGGAATGGTAGAAAACCAAGGATTTCATACCTTAGAGTATTTGGATGCAAATGCTACATTTTAAACACCAAGGATAACCTTGGGAATTTGATTCCAAAACAGATGAAGGCATTTTCTTAGGCTATGCTACCTCTAGTAAATCATATAGGGTGTTTAATAAGCATTCTCTAATTGTTGAGGAATCTATCCATGTTGTCTTTGATGAAACTAACTCCCTTGGTCCAAGAAAGGATAATGATGATGACGATATAGGTCTTTTAATGGAACAAGGAGTTGAAATAGAACATCAATAAGAAGTTGTTCCCAAAGATATTGAGAAGGAAGAGGTGAATGATCTTCCTCCGCACCTAGTAGCAACCAAAATCAACCATGATCTTCCAAAGGAGTGGCAATTTCCCAAAGGACACTCCAAGGAGCAAATTCTAGGTGAAACATCAAAAGGGGTAATAACTCATTCTAAATTTAAAGATGTTCATAACAATATTGCATTTATTTCACAAATTGAGCCTAAGAACATTAAAGATGCCCTAAATGATGAGAGTTGGGTCATAGCAATGCAAGAGGAGTTAAATCAATTTGATAGGAATAAAGTATGGACCTTAGTGCCTAAGCCTAAAGATGTTTCTATCATAGGTACTAGATGGGTATTCGGGAATAAATTTGATGAGGATGGAGTGATTACTAGAAATAAGGCTAGACTTGTTGCATAAGGATATTGCCAAGAAGAGGGTATTGATTTTGATGAGACATTTGCCCCCGTAGCTAGATTAGAAGCTATTAGGATGTTATTAGCATATGCATCTCATATGAATTTCAAACTCTTTCAAATGGATGTCAAAAGTGCATTTTTAAATGGTTTTCTAAATGAAGAAGTATTTGTTGCACAACCATCGGGCTTTGAGGATTTTGAATTTTCAAACCATGTTTTTAAACTTACCAAAGCTCTATATGGCCTTAAACAAGCCCCTCGAGCTTGGTATGATAGGTTATGTACTTTTCTTATTGACCATTGTTTTGATAAAGGAAAAGCTGACACTACACTTTTCATTAAGCATTACAAACATGACATTTTACTTATTCAAATTTATGTTAATGACATAATTTTTAGGGCTACTAATGAGATATTGTGCAAGGAGTTTTCTGAGTGTATGCAGGGTTAATTTGAAATGAGCATGATGGGTGAATTGAAGTACTTCCTTGGACTTCAAGTGAAACAATGTGAAGATGGAATCTTCATCAACCAATTCAAATACACTTAAGAGATGCTCAAGAAATTTGGCTTAGAAGACACTAAAGTGATCAAAACTCCAATGAGCATAACTACAAAGCTATCGTTAGATGAAAGCGAAAAGCTAGTTGATCAAAAGAAGTATAGAGGTATGATTGGTAGCTTGCTTTATCTAACTACATCTAGGCCGACATTATGTTTGTTGTATGTATGTGTGCTAGATTTCAATCATCTCCTAGGGAATCTCACTTGAGTGTTGTAAAACGGATTTTCAAATATTTGATTGGAACTATGCATTATGGTTTGTGGTATGCTAAGAATGATTGCTTTGATTTAATTGCTTCTTCCGATGCTGAATTTGCTGGTAATCTGTTAGATAGGAAAAGTACCTAGGGTACTTGTCATTTTCTAGGCAATTGCTTGATTTCTTGGTTTAGTAAGAAGCAAAACTATGTGTCTTTGTCTGCTGCTGAATCTGAATATATATCCGCAGGTTGTTGTTATGCTCAAATTCTTTGGATTCAACAATAATTAAGGGATTATAATGTCTTTGTTTCTTGTATCTCTATTAAATGTGATAACACTAGTGCAATCAACCTTTCTAAAAATCCCATTCAGCATTCTAGGACCAAACATATTGACATTAGGCATCACTTTCTGCGTGACATTATGCAAAAAGGGAAAGTTGTATTAGATTTTGTTGATACAACCAACCAATTGGCTGATATTTTCATAAAACCCTTAAGTGAGGAACGATTAAACTTTATCAAACATGAATTAGGGATGATAGATGGGTCATCTTTTGAAATAGGAGGGATGGTGGACTTGTATATTTCTCAGAATTTCCATACAAACTCTTAAAAAATTTTCTGTTTCAGGTCCCCGTACTGCCGTACGTAATGTTGGTACGCCCGTACGGGTCTGTCCCTCTAAAATATCACCTTCCTCGTACGACCTGAAACATTTTCAATACAACCATACCTATCGTCGTACGGTGTACCAAATTTGGTATGCCCATACGCGTCTCAGTGAAGAATTTGCTCTCTTTTGTTCGTACGGTCGTACGCCTGGGAGGCACGCCCGTGCACGATCCTGAATTCCAAATGTCTGTGCTTTGTACGGTCGTACGTGATTTCCATATGCCTATACGTGATATCAAATTTCAGTCCATTTTTGCTTGTACGATCGTACGTTAATCCCGTACGCCCGTACATGAAACGTAAAATAGCTTATAAACCTCATTTTCTCACGTTTTAGCTCATTTTCACTCAAATTTTCTCTGAAATTTTCTCTAAACTCCTCTCCCAACCTCTGGCATTGTGGTTATTCCTTCCATTTTTTGTCATTTCGGTTTGTTTTATCACTATTTTCTTTGTATTTAGTTCTATTGTTACTGTTTTATTACTCATTTCAGTACCTTTTACGCATATTTTGAAATTCTTCTTATTATATGTTGTTTTAGATCTAGGTTTTTTTAGAGTTTAGAGCTTAGGATATCATTTTGAACCTGTGTGTCAGATTTCATTGCTTTTTGTGTAGGTTTCATTTTTTGAGCTTTTAAAATTTGCATCGAAACTCTGTCGAAATTTCAAAATTGTCATTTTTCAATGTTTTATTTATTTTTTACTGATTTTTACTTATGTCTACTCCCGGTGATCGTGGTGGCTGTTCACGGAGAGTTAAGATCACATGTCCTCCCGGTTCTGGGCCTCGCGGCTCTTCTACTCTGTCCTCTGTGAGGACATCCATTCTGGGTGAGAAAGTCTTCTCTCACTCCTATTTTACGTGTCATCCTACTCTTAGACTTACTGGTCTGGAGGATGATGTTCTCGGCTATCTGGCCAATGTCCATTGGTTAGAGTTTGCCTTTTTGTCTAGCCATTCTATTCAGTCTGTTTCTTTAGAGTTTTTATAGTCATTTTCACTGACTACTTCTTTTTCATGTTCCTTTCGTCTATTTCATAAACACTATACTCTCTCTCCTTCTTAATTTGATGACATCTTTGGCTTTTCTCTTGACGGCATTGCAAATGCCAAATCTACAGTTTTTGACCGCAATGCTTTCTGGAGTGAGATTGCACTCCCTACTGCTTTCCAGCCTTCTCGCTAGAAGGCTTCTTGTCTTAAGTCTCCAGCCCTTTTCTATTGTCATAGGCTCATCTCCTATCTCATCTTCGGGAGGTCTTAGTCTAATGACACTATTACTGGCCCTAACCTTATCTTTCTTCACTCTATGGTCACGGGTGCTCCTATTCAGTCTGGACGTTGGCTTCAAACCTCTTTCCATGAGGTTGGTATCCAGAAGCAGCCTAGCAAGGCTATTTTGTTTGGACCTCTTATTCACCATCTTTACCATAAGCTGCAGGCCTTCCCTCTCTCTCACCCTTCTGCAGGAACTCTTGGTCCTAACCTTGATTTGTCTTTCATAGAGCACTCCATGCTTTATAAACAGACTGCTGATGGCGATTATGTTCTTCACTCGGAGTATGTCTCTCGTCGCCTCAGACATTTTTGGGCTTTGGAACTCCCTCATGATGTCATCCCTCTTTATGGATGGCGGGCTGTACAAGTTCTTCAGCAGCTTCAGATCCCTCTTCCTAATGATACTCCAGACAAGTGACGAGACCAGCCTGCTCCTCCCTCCAATGATGCTGCACGTCAGGCGGCCCTTAGCTGCAAGTGTCAGCGCCATTTTTCAGCTGGCTCATCTTCTGGTGCTACTCCCGATCTTCATGCTGCTACTACTTCTGAGCCTACTGATCCTACTACTGCTACTGCTGCTGCTTCTTTTGATTCCAGTTCCCAGCTGCTTGATTGGATACTTACTCGGCTCGATCGCTTTGATGTTTTTGAATGGCGCTTCGATCAGATTCATCAGCAGATTGGTGACCTTCAACAGCAGTCTGCACATCTTTCCCAGTAACTTGATCAGCATGTAGCTTATTTTCATAAGTTTTCCACCTCTACTTCTACGACTCTTCATTCCATCAGCATCATGATGGATCCCTTCATTATACCTCCACCAAGTCCACCACCTCCTCAGGACCCTCAGTGATCATCTTTCTTTTGATGTTGTCAAAGAGGGAGATGTTTCTAGGACTTGTTTTAGATAGTGGAGTTATTTTATTGTTTCATTTTGTGTTATTCCTCTGGTTATTGTATTTGGATATTATTTATATATATGAGATGTATATTCAATTTATTTGTGTTTGTTGTACTTGTTGTTTATCTTAGTTATCTCATCTCTGTATGGCATATATTCCAAAACAAAGGGGGAGATTTCCAAAATTTTAAAGTCAAAATGCTTTCTAATTATGTTTTTACAAATTAAACTTAAATTGATTGCCAACATCAAAAAGGGGGAGATTGTTAGACCCTAGGTTTTGATTGTTAAGTCACTTGTGAGTCAATTTAAGTTATTTGCAATTGTCTAAAGTATTTTTCCATTTGGTACGTGTGTACCAAATATCGTTTGTGTGTTGTATGGCCAAACGGCTGGCCATACCTTGTGAGTACTGTTGCATTGAGTTTGGTATGGGCGTACCATTGGTTGGTACGGCTGTACACAAACTTGCAAGAATTTGGTTTGTCAGTAAACCTGCTTCAGTACGGGCGTGCCAATGGGTGCTACGACCGTATGCGAACTCGCAAGAAAATTATGTATCAGGAAACTTGGGTTGGTATGGGTGTACCAAGTGATGGTACCGCCGTACCACAGTTCCCTCCCTTTTTCTAATGGATATTTTTGAATCCGTACGGGCGTACAAAAGCAGTACTGCCATACGTGACTTATAAAATAGACATTTAAGTCTGTTAAACGGCTAGTTTTCTTTAGAACCTTCATACACTTTGATTTCCAACATTCACATACTTACAGAGCATTCGATTTTGAGCTATTTTCATATACTACAAGTAAGTTTGAGATTGTATTCTTCAATTCCTTTTTATTTTGTAATCCTACAACCTAGAGATTAGGTTTTATTATTGTGGGATTGGTGTGTGCTCAATCCATTAGGGATTGAATTGTAATTTGAGTTATTTATGAGATTATATTGTAAAGGTTAGAGTGTGAACCTTGAAAACATTGGGGATTGAATTCATTTGGGAATTTTTGTTGTAAAATTGATTGATTTTAGTGGAACCCTAAGTTGAAACTTAGGAGAAAGTGGATGTAGGCAAAGAGTTTGGCTGAACCACTATAAATCGCACGTGTTGCCAACCTTAGGAGGAATTTCACTAAGGATATATGAAAATCTGATTGTATCCCGAATAACCATCAAGGAAGCAATAGAAAGAATGACTTGCTATCTTTTCTATCATTTGATCAATAAAGGGTAAAGGAAAGTGGTATTTCTTAGTAGTAGTGTTTAGCTTCCTATTGTCAATACACACTCTCCAGCTAGTCACTGTCCTAGTTGACAGCAACTCCTTATCATTTTCTATCACAGTCATGCCTCCCTTCTTAGGCACACATTAGACAAGACTCACCTATTCACTATCAAATATAAGGTAGATAATACTTGCATCTAGCAGCTTGATTATCTCTTTTTTTACCACTTTTTTCATGTTAGGGTTGAGTCTCCTTTGCCTCTCATAAGCAGGCCTGCTGTCCTCTTGTAAATTGATCTTGTGCATGACCATGTTCGGGCTAATTCCCTTAATGTCTGATAGCTGCCAGCCCAAAGCTCAGATGTGCTTTTGCACCGTCTTTAGCAACTTGTCTTCCTACACCAATGTTAGCTTATTAGATATAATAATTGGTAATATCTCATCGTGACCTAGAAAAGCATACCTTAAGTTTTTGGGTAGGACTTTCAATTCTAAAACTGGTGGTTTTTCAATGGAAGGGGGGTAGGGTTAGCATCTCTTACCAGAATTTCTGCTTTAGGTGACTCACTACATTCCTTACCTATTATCTCAGGCTCCTCTACTATTATGATATTCTACACTTCCTCATTCATGACAGTGGCCATGCATTCATCCATTATGTCTACTTTTATGCACACCTCACCTTCCATTGGCCATTTCATACCTTCTTCATACTAAACTCCAGTCGCTCTTCATCAATCTGGAGAGTGAGTTTTTCTACATGTACATCCACTAATGTTATTCCTGTGTTCAGGACAGGTCTTCCTAGAATTGGGGGTAATTGACATCCTCATTGTAATAAAACACCATGAAGTCTGCTGGAATGATGAATTTGTCCACTTTGACTAATACATCCTCAATGATCCCAAATGGTTTCTTCACTAACTGATCCATTAACTTTATGACCATTGATGTGGTCTTGATTTCTCCAATCCCTAGCTTCTGAAAAATGGCATATGGCATCAAGTTGATACATGCACCCAAATCACACAAACATTTGTTAAATACCATATCTCCCACTTTACATGTCAAGGTGAAACTACTAGGATCTTGCAACTTAGATGGAATTTTACTTGATAAAATTGAGCTAGAGTTTCCTATTAATAAGACTGGTTGTGTATCATCGCTCGTACGTTTATGTGCTAATATCTCTTTTAAGAATTTTGCATATTTTGGAATATCCTGAATCATCTCAGCAAATGTCACATTAATTCTCAATTTTTTTTTACTTTTTCCACAAATGCAGTAAATTTTTCATCTACCTTAGATTCTACTAACCTTTGCAGAAATGGAATGGGGGCATGTACTTACCTGGTCCAGGCTTCTTCTCCTTCTACTTCTTCCTAGACTTAACTCAACGATCATGGCAGTGATTTTTATACTCCTTATCTTGTATCCGTGAAGTTCCATCCTCACCACTGCTTTGCCTCCTCTCTTTGTTCCTACATTCATCATTAATATTGACAGGCTCCTTACCCTTATTGACAAGCTCCTTACCACTTCTTAGCTAGATTGCATTCACTTATTCCTTGGGGTTTGGCTTGGTATTGCTTGGAAGTCCTCCAAGGTTCCTTTATGCTATTGCTGTTGCTAACTGCCCCACTTGCACTTCCAAATTATGGATGGAGAAGGAATGGTTCTTTGCGATTTGATCAAACTTAGCCTCCATTCTCTTCTATATTTCCTCCTGAATCGTCAGTTTGGTTCCCAGAATTCCATAAATTTCTCCATTTTTGATTCAAAATTGTTCTGTGGAGGAGGTACTGGTTGCTGTGGCTTTTGCACATTTCTTGCATTGTTACTCCAAGAAAAATTTGGATGGTTTCTCCATCCCGGGTTATATGTATTGGAGTAAGGATTGTTACCTTGTCTTCCCATGGAGTGTGGCAAATTGCCCACAAAACTAACCTGTTCCATGTCCTCACATGCATTGCATTCACTAACTGCATGCCCTGTCTGTCCACATAGCTCACATGAACACTTTAGATAGGTTTCTAATTTCCTTCGTCAAGTTTGCAACCTCAGCCTGCAAAGCACTAACAGCATCAAATGATAAAACACCTTTTTGTTCTTTAATTACTGTTCTAGACCAGTCCGATGCCTAAAGTGCATTGGTAACTGCTATTTCCTCTAGCAGTTCATATGCTGTCTCTATCATCTTCTTCATCAGGGACCCTCCAGCTGTTGTATCAATGGTCCTTCTAGTTGTGGTGTTCACTCCATTGTAAAATGTCTGAAGCAGAAACTCTCTTGGTAGATTGTGGTGAGGGCACTTCCTTTGTAGCTCCTTGAATCTTTCCCATGTTTCAAATAGAGATTCACTATCCATCTGCTAGAAGTTTGTGATCTCCTTGATAATCTTTGTAGTCTTTGAAAAGGGGAAGTATTTAGCCAAAAATGCTTGCACAAGCTGGTCCCAAGTTGTAATTGACCTTGGGGTCAATGAATTTAGCCAAATCTTTGCTTTGTCCCTTAGCATAAATGGGGATAGCCTTAGCCTTATAGCATCCTCTGTCACCCCATTGTACCTAAAAGTATCACAAATCTCCAGAAAATCTAAGATATGAGCATTAAGATCCTCATTTGGTAAACCAAAAAACTGTACCAAAGACTGCAACATCTGCAGTAGAGCTGGCTTGATTTCAAAATTGTTAGTTGCAACTGTTGGCCTCGTGATGCTTTGTTGGTTAGCATAAAAACCAGGTCTGACCATATCCAGTAGAGTTCTATACTCTTCTGCTATAGTTTGCTACATAACCCTATCTTGAGCAATTCTTCAATTTTCTCTTTCAAGCCTTGTTGGATCTTTGCAAGCTTCTACAACTACTAATTGAGAGTTCTTGGTTCTCCTGCTCATACACGTACACAACTGAAACAAAGTATTAATAATACAAAAATGCTTAAATCAAACTTTACTCTCTTTATAGTGACGTTAAACGCGTAAATCCCCAGCAATGGCACAAAAAACTTGATCATAACAGTGACGACAGTAGTTTTATTCACTACTTTACTGCAAGTATATAGATTATTGTAGTAAAAATCGATCCCACAAGGATTTAGCAGTCTATCCACCACTACTTAGATTTATGGTTTGTTTAAGCAAGAAAAAGATATTGGTATTTGAAAGTAGGCAATTACAAAGGCATACAAGTAAAAAGATAAAAAGGGTTCTAGAATTAGAGGGTAAAACAATTGTTGAAGAACATAGAACTTGAAATCGTCATCACCAAGCTAGGATAACCATCACGTGCTTATTGCTACCTAAGATATCCCACAGCATCAAAAACCCTCTCTCGAGGTGAAATCTACTAAATCTCACTCTAATCTTCAGAATGCCTTAGTCACATTTAGGGTCCTCCAATTAGGGAGACTTTCTAGCAATCATACATGGATTAGGAGCATGTAGATCCCTCTCATATACTATCCTAATCAGGATGGATAAGCTTTCCATAATTCAACTCTTGTTGTAATCATAGAGCATAAGTAATCAATCAGAAAACTAACCTTTATAATTGAACATTTCTCATTGAACAAACATTCTATAATCCAACTCTCATTGTAATCATAAAGTAGAGGTTTGTTTCAAAAATCAAACTTTAGAATTAAACATCCATAGTAAGGTCAACAATGCACAAATAGTTATCCCCACAAGGGATTCTGAAATCAAATTCTATAGAAAGTATTTAGCCACTCATGGCTTACAGTAAGAATACAAGAAAAATGAAGAATACCAAGAGAAAACCCTTACAATGCTATACCCAGAATCCCTCTCCTCTAGAAGTCAATAGCCCCTTTTTATATATCCTCACTACCAGCTCAACTTTTGGCTTCAAGTGGAGGATTCCCTTTTTCCTTTTCTTGCCATTTTCTTCTTTCTGTCCCATCATTCTTGAATTAGCTTCCATTATCTCTGAGTGCTCTTTAATGATTTTTTATTTTTCTTCTTTTCTATCCATGACTCTTGACTTGGCTCCCAATATCCCTGAATACCTTCTTAATGGTCTTTTGTATTATTCTCCCATGGATCCCACTATTCTTGACTTTCAGTTTCTTTTATTCTGCTTAATAATTCTCGATCCATGATTATGGAGTTGAAGTCCATGATCGTGGACTGTTCCAGTAGCTTTTCTCCTTGAGTTCAGCCTTCACTCCACAATCATGGAGTTGAGGTCCACAATCATGGAAAAATCAGTAGGTTTTTGGCAGTTCTCCATGAAGTCCACGATTATTGAGTTGAAGTCAACAATAGTGGAAAAATCTAGTAGGTTCTTCTGTTTGAGTTCCATTCCATGATCATGGAGTTGAAGTCCACGATCATGGAGTTGCTTCTCCATGCATGAAAACTTCTTGTTTCTTCTTATTTATCTTCCTAAGGAGCTACATGCTCAATACACACATCAAATTCTACTAAAAATGACATAATCCAAGTAAAAAATAATAAAATTAGTGCATAAATACCACTTAAACATCTAAAAACATAATGCATAATCACACACATCAATATACATAATCTTTATTCCTAAATGCCTTTGTGAACTTATTCACTTCTAGGCATTCCACTCTAGCCAGAGATTATAGAATCAAAGATTACTACATGCATCATTAAGATAAAACCCTTACATTTAATCTAAGATAGCAATTCCTTTATTAATTTACAAATATCTTGAATTACTTTATACTATACCCAACCTCCCAACTATGAACACCTTTTATAGAGGAATAAAGCATAGGAGTCAAAAATGTAATAATCCATAATTAAGATAACCTTTATATCTCAAGTCTAAGGATACTTGCACTATTGATATGAGTGAGACTTGTATTTCATAGACATAGATTAATAATCTATATGAAATCTCAATGAAAAGACCTCCACTGAACAAGTACTGTACTATTGTTGACCTTAACTTTTCACTTACGCATTGGAATTTTGGGTTTTCTTTGATTCAACTTGGTACAGGTCCCTAATGTCGACCTTAATTTCCACACATGCATTTAAGCCTCCCTTGAGTGTTTTGAATATGCGAAGCATGTTACATTTTGCTTTATGGAAGGTGGAGCACATGACATTCATTTTATGATATGCAGAGCATATAGTGATACATGTTGCACTTGTTCTAAAAATATGTGCATGGCGGCCAATCTTTTTCTGGGCAAATCTAATATGCTCCATATGATACCATGCATTTATGCCCTAAATGATGTTTGTTTGACATATAGCATATATCCCAATGCATAATTTTCTAGAATCCTACCTTGTTTGTTAATTCTTTGATAACCCATCACTCTTTCTTATAAATATATGCCTTATATTTATAGAAAAAAGGTTCAAAATTCATAAAATCTACCCAAACTCTACTAAATTTAATTCATACTTAATTAAGCCTTTAATTAAGTAATTAATTTAGAATTAAAGACTAATTAATCCTACTTAAATCCCTAATCATGTTTTGGAATCAAGGTTTGAAAAGCTAATTACTTTAGTGAATGAAGAATGTCTATTCTCTTTTCATTTTCTTCTTGATTTCTTGATGGGTTTGTGGATTTTTGGCTTTATTTTGATGATTGGCTTTAATGATGAATGCTAGAGTAGCATTCAATGCTTATTCATGGCTTAAATGATATGTAATAGTCATAAATCTGTTAAGATTTATGTTGCTTTTCTATTTTTGCATAAAAAAAACATTTTCTTCTAATTTCTACATGCTATGTACTGCACACAAGCATCTATGTGCACGATAAATAGCTCATGTGCTACATCTATGTATGGCACACATAGATGCTAGATTTATTAGATTTTCATGATTTTTTGCCTGATTTCACTTGTTTTATACTTTTTATTGAACTTTTTAGTAGTATTAATGACTTTATAGTAGTTCTAATGATCTAAATTTATTAGAAATTGATTCTACATCATTAATTTTGACTTCAAATTGATTTTCAAAGTTAAATGCTTATTTAATTTGATATTGTGATGTTGTTGATGTTATTAACTTTGATTAGATCATTTATTAATCTCTAATGGACATTTGAATGATGTTAGAGTTCTGTAATTCATTGTGCCATGATGAATTTCATTTAATTTTGCTATTAAATCATCTTATTATACTTAATTACTTAAATAATGTCATTTTAGTTATGATTTTGCTTGTTAGTTGACATATTTATCTTAATTAGGTGTTGAATTTTTTTTAAGTGATGCCACATGTGATCTTAAAATCTTACAATTATGCTATTGATAAATTTTGCCTAAAATTGATTATTTTTACATGATTTTCATGATCCAACTCATGTTTATTATCATATTTTCAAGATTGTTATCATTATATTTAGCAAACTTTGACTTGTCATTCATGCTTTCACATGACATTGAATTGGTTAATCTAGTATTAAATTTCATTTACCTAATTTCATTTTTGCATTTTTAACTCCTTCTGCCCAAGGTTGACTTTTCTTGAGTGAAGGAGATGTTACTTAACATATTAGGTTTTTGTATTATCAAAGATCATTTGTAATAGAATAAGCCTCTATTTTATTTTTCCCCGACATGTATGATTTAGCCTTATTTCAACGTGTATCCCCTATCTTACTTGATCCCTTTCTTTGAGCCATTATTATTAATTTTCATTTATGCTACTATGCTCATTTTATCATTGTTATATAATGTACGCTATCTTATTGTCGTACCCTAAATTTTAGCCTCTCGGATTGATTGGGATGAGCCGGGCTATTTCTTCATTGCTTTACCTTTACGGGCATTCCCGGTTCATTCAGGTGCAATCCAGGGTTTGTTTAGGTTGCTTAGGGTATGTTTGTGGGGCCTCATACCCGTTCGGGTATCTC
>CANYBF010806505.1:0-15516 GCA_948192965.1 Dalechampia spathulata
CCATTTTCTAACGGCTAGTTTTGAATCCGTACGGGCGTACAAATATAGTACGGCCGTACGCGACTTAGAAATTAGGTTTTAAAGTCTGAGAAATGGCTAGTTTTCTTAGAATAACTTATATACTTTCTTTGCTAATGAAAATATACTTGCAGAGCATTCATTTTTAAGCTATACTCATCTGTCATAAGTAAGTTTTAAGCTTGTTTCTCCAATTGCTCTTTGTGTGTAATTCTAATCTTTGTGGGGTTGGTGTGAGATTAATCCATTGGGGATTATTTTATGTTTGAGTTGATTGTAAGACTGAAATTGTAAAGGTTAGAGTGTAAGCCTTGAAAACATTGGGGATTTGATTCATTTGGGAATCCTTATTGTGTAAATCAATTAATTTTAGTGGAACCCTAAGTTGAGACGTAGGAGAAAGTGGACGTAGGCAAGAGTTAGCCAAACCACTATAAATTGTACGTGTTGCCAGCGGTTCTAGGAATTTAATGTTATAACAATTTGACTCTTTTAAATATATAATGACTTTTACCTTAATAACTAATATATATGACTCATAATTATGGATTAAGAATAATAAGTATATCATGAATAAATGTAGTTATAGTGATTAACAATTCTAAATGAAAGTAAAGCATACACAAAATCATGTAAAATGCAATAATGACATCAAACATTTTTATAAACTATACTAATTGTAAATGATATGGGAAAATGTATGAAATGGATTACAATAGAGATAAAAAAAAAAGTAATAAAAGAGTGTTAAATACTATAAGAATGAGAGTATAAAATATGTACATTTTCATTTACATTAGTTACAAATAATTTATTTAAAATTTACTAAAACAATTATGCAAGATTTACTTAAAAAAAACTATTTAAGATTGATTAAAAGACTAAGAAAATTGTACTTTAACATGTAATTATTTATGATAAAGTTCAATAAAATTTTATTTTTGAAATGGCAAGTTTATACTAAAATCACAAAATATTAGGTATTCAATTAAGTGTACAAAAGTCACAAGAAAAAAACAATTTGAAAAATAAAGAAAAGAATCAAAATAGAATTATATAACAAAACCTATAAATATTGAGTAATGGTATTTTTCTTCTAAATTATTTGTAGTTGTTTCATATATTACCATCTATAGCTTATTTTGAATTTTCACTCACTTCTTAAATAAATGATGCAATGGATGAAAGAATGGATAAATGGACCAAACCTAAGAGAAATGATATTTAATAATCGATGTAAAAACCTGAATTCAAATATTTAATCATGATCTTTGATTTATATATCCAATGACTAATTTTACCTTCAAAAATCATATAAATTTTATATAAAAGGCTTCCATGAGTTACACAATTCATGTAGGCTGCTAGAAAGTGGGATTCTATAAAGAAGACCACACAACTCATGTAGTTTGCTATATAACTTATGTAACATTTTATAACATTTTATTATTTTCATTATATCATGAGCTATATAACTATAATTTACATGATTTTCAATGTGTTAAAAAGCTTAAAAAATCTACTACAACCTTGATAAGTTTCTAAGAGCTAAATCTTTTTGTTTAATATGTGTAAAATACTACTACATTTCATCGCTCTGTTAAGTGACTTTTTATGCATATATTATAACAATTTGACTCTTTTAAATATATGATGACTTTTACGTAAGAAACTAATGTATATGACTCATAGTTATGGATTAAGAATAATAAGTATATCATGAATAAATGCATGTGTAGTGATTAACAATTCTAAATGAAAGTATACATAAAATCATGTAAAATAAATAAGAACATCAAACATTTTCATAAACTACACTAATTGCAAATGATTCAAGAAAATGCATGAATTGTATTAAAATATAGATAAAAAAGTAATAAAAGAATATTAAATACTATAAGAATAAGGGTACAAAAATACATACATTTTCATTCACATTAGTTATAAACAATTCATTTAAAATTTACTAAAAAATTATGCAATATTTCCTAAAAAACCTATTTAAGATTGATTAAAAGACTAAGAAAAGTGTTCTTTAACATGTAATTATATATGATGAAGTTTAATAAAATTTTATTTTTGAAATGGCAAGTTTATACTATTCAATTATGATCAAACATTAGATTGCATGTTTTCCCTAGTTAAAATGGTCTATTTTGTGCATGAAATTTGGTTATAACAATTGACTTGGTCTTGTTTTTGCATTTTACAGGTAAAAATAGTGAAAAGGTAAAAAGATAATCAAAATAGTGTTTTTATCTTGGTTTTTATCAGAAGGCAAGAGTAAAGAGCTTATGGCCATAGCTTGTAAGCATAAGAAGAGTAAAAGTCTTTGACATCTGGTAACTAAAGCTTTTAAGTTTGAATTTTATAATTTAACTAGAGATCATATTGGAAAGAATGAAAAGAAGATAAGACTATTATATTAATTTTTATTTATTTATTTTTATCAGCTTTTTCCATTTTCTATAAATATGAGGCTTGTTCCCATTATAGAGGAGTGAATTCTTAAAGAATTTTTAGTAGGATTATTTTATTCTATCTTTAATCTATTCAAATATTTTCTTTTTATGTTTCTTTGTTTTATTTTATTTTTATTACCAATGATGCTTAGCTAGATAATTTTTATTCCTAATTGAAAACAACATAAATAATTCATTATTGATTCATGTGAGATCAAAATAAACTTAATTTCTTTGATAATTCATTATTCACTTTTATTCGATAAGTCACAAAATTGTTATAGTCTTTTGAAGTATATAAATAAGGCTCGTTGTATTGGTTTATGAAAATGTGTTTAGCAGCAAAAGATGTAATCTAAAACTTTTTAAAATACATGATTTCATCGGATCTAGCAATTCTATTCATAGAATACATCAAACATAGAGAAAATTATTAAAGAACATATTGAAAAACTTAATTTTAAGCAGATCTCCTTCTTTTTTGTTCTTCTAAAAATTTATAGCAAATTATTCAATCCCCAATGTAGAGGATCTCCAAACTATCCACACAAGTAACAAGAATGATTAGTAATCAAAATTACTTATTTTGTTTTTGAGACTAGTAATACAAAATAATAAGAATGGATGAAAGGTTAAGAAGAAAATCGATTTTGCTTGTTAATCTTCTATCAAAAACCAAATAGTTTTCTTTATTCTTGTGCTTCAATGCCTTGGAATCAGATGAAGGAAGGAGGCAGCCAAAATATGCTTTTGTATTTCTTTTTGTTTTCATCAAAATATAATACCCTAACCCTAATTAGGTTTACATCTTAATAAGTTAAGTCATATGCATGTCACATGCTTCTAGCATGTGACTCACTTAAATATCCTTCCCAGAAGCACATGAAAATCATGTGCACTTCCTTTTAATTCATTTTACATGAATAAGTCATATGACAATAACACATTGACCATTAAGTCATTTAATTATGTATATACCATGCATTTAGAACATGTCATCTTTAATCACTTATATCTTGAGTTCTACTCATCAGATTTTAGTGATCTTGGTATCATATTGAAGCTCTTTTCATGCTCTTTTAAATGAATATGAAAAATCTAGGTTATATCATGACCATAAAATATTATTTCACCAGCATCCATTCATGATTATCATTCCTCTTACTTTTAGTGTATGACCTTTTGGATTCCTGACATATTGGTAACATATGAACATATTATTGAACTTTATTTAATAAAATAATACATAAATCGAGGGTGATGTCTAGTCATACATCATGACTGCCCAAATGTCAAGAGGTCATTAGTTTGACTACAACCCTTCTATATCATATTCCATGCAATAAACTTCTTTCACCATCCACTATCTCATTTAGGTTTGAGTATGGATTAATGTCAACTTAATGCATAATCAAGTGTGTTAGATCATGCCCTAAATTTGATGTTTCATGTACCATAATCTTTTTTCCTAAAATGTCCTTATGAAACTCATTCATCAATAGGCATCTTACTCTGGCCAGAGATTCTCGAATAAAGAATATTACATGAATCAATGAGATAAAACCCTTACATTTAATCTGGAGTGTTGAATCCTTTATTGATAAACAAATACCTTCAACTACTTCACACTATATCCAACCTCTAAGTTATGAATGAGAATCATCCCTAAACAAAAGTATATCATGTTCTGATCTTGATCACATCAATAATATCCATTCTTATGAATACATTGATCAGAGATAATTTAGATATTGAACATTTGCATATAATAAGAATCTCACTTCATAAAATCTTTATAAATTCCTTTATCCTATTCTAATATCTTGGAATTCATTATTTAGTTGATAACATTTCAAATACACTAAATAATGGATAATGCCTTTTATTGATAAGTTGTTCAATATTAAATTACAATGAAAACATGATGCTCTAGAGCATACACTAACACGTTGCATAAGTTCAATTTCAACATATTACCATACAAGTTGTTTGATATGGAATTATCACTTAACTTGCTAAAGTAGCAATTAAAAAGTTAAATTTTTGTAAAGAAGTTTAATTATTCTTTATGAATTTTAGCGAACTAGTTTGAACATTGTGAACATTTCTTGAATATTAACTTGAATTGGGTTCTTCTCATTCTTTATGTGATTTCTGAAAGACTAAGTGTGAATCTATTTCAACCATGTCTATTCTAGGACTAAAGGTGATTGTATAGTTACTTCTTGATCACATTAATCCTAAGGAAGAACTGGTTCCTGTGACACTTTTCTTAAGCGTTCCATAATCGGCTTAGTGAATTACCATTCGACTATATTTAAATTGATGATCATGTCTCCAATAATGAATATTTTGTAACTTTTGATTGGGAAGTTTTCCATCTTGATATTTTCTAAAATTTAATTTCATTATTCCCTTTTATTTTTCTCCGACATCAAAATTTTCTTTTAAATTTATTTTCTCGTAAAGAATTTAAAGATCATTCCGTCCCTATGGGATTGACCCTTTCCATTACTATAAAAATATTTAATATTTCTATGATTGGAAGTAGAAATTAATTTGACAAATTCAGCACCCGATTAAAATTTCATACCATTACTAAGGATAGTTAACTAGCATTTTTTAATTCTTTATTTTATGACTAGGTCTTCTGCAGGTAACTTTAGCTTTAATACTGAAATTGAGAAGACTTCAACGAGGTTGAGGAAGGAGGTAAAAATAAAAAAAAATTAGCCTATGTATCAGAGAGTTCAAGCACTTTTAAAGAAATAACTAGTGAAAATAATACACACAATAAAAGCATTAATAAAGTTATCATGGTTGTTAACTAACAAACTCTGTGACAAATGGCTACCATGTCAATTAACCCAACCTCATTTATGAAGACTTGACAATTCCCTTAGAATTTAAATCTGAACTTATATAGTTGTTACCCACTTTTAGAGGCTTAGAAAATGAATATTCTTATAAGCAATTGATGGAATTTTATGTTATTTACAATAGTATGAAACCCTAAGGAGTTAAATTTAGAATAAATTAAATTAACAGCTTGCCCTTTTTCTCTTATAAATGTAGCAAAAGACTAGTTGCCATTTGGCATATTTATAACATGGAAAAAGATGAAATGATAATTTATGCATAAATTTTTTCTACCAAAAGAGTTACTCACATTCAAAGGGAAATTTATGCGATTAAGTAAAAGGATGTGCAGACCTTGCATGAATATTGTTAGAATTTTGAAAGGTTGTGTGCTTCATATCCCTAATACGGGATTACAAAGTAAAATATGATTCAATATTTTTACGAAAAATGGATACATTAAACGATATTATAATTATTAATAAAACACCACAAGATACATATGATTGCTAACAATTATAGCAGCTAATGTGCAGTCATTTAGCATAGTATAGGATCCATAAAGGAAGGTTCATAAGGTAAGCCCTTCGAGCTTTAAGACGCAAATCTCATAACTTACTTCTATAATGCAGGATTTGATCATAACTTACTTCTATGGAATATGTATGCAAAATGATCATCCGACCTATATATGTTCGATGATTCAAGAAGAAAATAAGGAGTATGCTAATGCAACTGGACAATTTTCTGGATTACCCCAACAAAAGTATGATCTGTTATCGAATACTTATAATCCAAGTGGCGCGATCATTTAAATCTGGGATATTAGAACCAACAATCCAATTTCTAGCATTGTTTGAACTAGCAAAAATCATCAGATATGCCTCTTGAAGACATTATTAAGACTTTAGTGACTAACACTCAACAATTCCAACAGACTATCAAAACAAAATTTAAGAATTTGGAAAATCAAGTGACTAAAATAGCAACATCATTAGGTTGGTTGGAATCCAAGATAAACTTTTATCATAATAGGAAGTGAATCCAAAGGAAATATAAGTGTAGTGACCCTTTATAAGTGGTAAAATATTACCAGAATTTCATAATAAGAAACCAAAACCTGATGTGGAGGAGAAGCTTGAGACTAAAAATCCTGAGTTGGAAAAAGCTCAAGAAAATGACAAAATGATTCAAGAAAAATCAGCAGCTGTTCGGTTACCTTTTCTAGAGAGGCAGAGAAAATGAAAAAGAGAAGGAGCACAGGGAAATTCTAAAGACCTTTTGAAAAGTCTAAGTTAATATTCCTTTACTTGAAATAATCAAACAAGTGCCCAGGTACGCAAAATTCTTTAAGGATTTTGCATAAATAAATGGAAGTTAATTGGTTTCTAAAAAGTGAGTGTAAATGAAAGTGTCTCAGCTATCATTCAAAGAAAAGTGTTACCCAAGCGTAAGGATAAAGGTGTATTTACAACTCCTATTAAAATCAAAGAAATTAATGTAAAAAATGATATATGTGATTTGGGTGCATCAATAAATATTATTTCTTTATCTATTTTATGAACCTTTGAATGAAGGTCCATTAAAGGAGACTGGAGTTGTGATACAGTTGGCAGATAAGTCAACAATTTATGTATCAAAGTCTTAAAAGATGTTTTAATGCAGGTTAATGAATTAATCTTTCCTGTAGGTTTTTACATTATGCAAATGAATAATAAAATATCTTCAAGATCATCTGATCTTCTATTAGGAAGACTATTCTTAATAACAGCCCAAACTAACATCAACATCCATGAAGGGACGTTGATGATAGAGTTTGATGAGGAGGTTGTTAAATTCAACATGTGTGATACAATGAAATAATCTTCTGATATTTTTATTGTATGTGTTATAGATGCTATTGAACCATTTGTTCAACATGTTAGTAGAGACTCATTAGTTTTGAAAGATAGTTTATTATAGGCTATTGATGATTTAAATAAAAGGCCACCTTGGAAGGAATAATGGAGATAAAATAATAAGCTTTGGGCATGCTACCATAAGCTATTTTATGAAGGATTTTTTACTCAAATAGCATGTGTCATCATGTTGAGCTGGGACTTGCAAAACCAGAACTAAGTTTCAGTTTATGTTCTTTTATTTTTTTTTATGTTAACTCTTATGCCCATAAGGCATACCATTAAGACAATGGTTCATTTTTTTAAATTAGTTAATTTAGTTGTTTACCTTCTTCTACCTTTTGATTTTATTGATTTTAATCTGATATGATTTTCTTTTCTATTTTGGTTGTAGAAATTAAAATAATGGAATTAGGAGTTTAGGAGTAAAACGTAGCATTTTAAAGTAGAGGAAGCATAATTTGACTTTAATTCAATTTTCTCTCACTGATCACTTAGACTATTAAATGGTTATTTAATTAATGCTTCCTTTTGATTTTCTTTTTACCATGTAGGCCCCTTCCTTCACTCTCATCTTTCTCTAAAAATTACTTTTCCCTAAATTATAAAAGTTAGTGATTTGAAGATGGCATGCACTATAAAAGCCACTGGTAGCAGAGGTCTAACAAGAACGCTGAGAGCCAGTAAGGAACTAATAACTATAGAAGATGAAGGGCTGATTTTTATGGTTTGCAAGAAACAATTGATGATTTCCCCTCCCTCAAAACCCATCGTAGACATGCAACACATTGGAATAAAATTTTACAGTAGCCAGAAAGTATGACAGAGCTTGGTTGCTACATAGAATACGAAACAAATGACCATGTCTATTGTCTCTTAAATGTCATGACTACCAATTCTAAAGAAACACCCAAGAAGAGGAGGGAGAGAAAGATTCCAGTTAAGAAGAGGGAGTTCAGCCAACACTAGTAGAACGAAGGAGTGAGGTAGTAACAGAAATAAAACCTAATGAGGGAAGAATAAAAAGTTCCTATTCAAATTTAGAGCGACAGTTAGAAGAAGTATTAACAGTAATACCTTCTACAGGTAGCTCGACCAAAATAAGCAATACCTTCACCTTTTACTTTATTTTCCTATTGTACTGCTGCTAAGTTGTCTCATATTGGGATAATGTATTTTAAGTGTGAGGGGGTGTGTTATGGTTATTTCTATTATTTTCATGATTTTTGTAGACCAATTTAATTTTTTATCAAATTTTTCAAAATTTTGCACACTCTGCTTTTGTTGCAAACAAGATGTTCTAAAATCTGTTTTCTTCTTTTCAAAATTTTTGAACTAATTTGTTCATTACAAGTTGATGATTGAGAATGACTATCAAGCTTAGTACTTTTTGTATGATCAATTTTGATTACTATTTAGCATGAGGCATGATGGATGAAATTTTTGAATGTTTAGCGTATAAGATGATGTTATGCCTTAATTTGGATATATTGCATGACTTGTTTGTAAGTATATGTGCAATTGTAATTCATTATTTCCAAGTTATCTTTTACTTATTATATGCCAACTAGGAAAAGAAAAAGCAAAAAGGAAATAAAAGAAAGTGTGTGAATACCAGTTTTAAGTCACTCAGTCCCCCTAAGTGACTTTTGTATGGAATCATTTGTGTTGGAAGAATTTGATTCTTTTTAGGCTGTTAAAAATTCAACAAAAACATATATCAACACAATCAAATAGACTTTTGCTAATTGGGTTAGGTGGATCGGATCTAATGTCTTTTAAGCTATCTTAGTATATTGAAATTGCTAAAAATTGGTTTTGTTGAAAGCATTAAAATAAGGCATTTAATGCTTGGCAGGATTATGATTATGCTAACATATGCTTTCTTGTAATAAATTATTTTGTTTGTACATAATGTTTAATGACTATGTAAAATTTTATTTGGCTGAGATCCTTAGATTTTGTTATGAATGTCAAAGTACTAAGTAGCTTTGATAGATTAGTTATACTTGAATGCTAAGATTGACTACTATTTCTCTTGACTCTTGATGATATGATTGGATTGGTTTTGGCATTTTGATCAAAGGAAAGGATTTGGAATGCTTGAGGGCAAGCATTGAGTAAGTGTGGAGGTATATGATCAAATGCCAAATTGGATATTTTTTCTAGTTAAAATGGTCTATTTTGTGTATGAAATTTGACTAGAACAATTGAATTGATCTTGTTTTTGTATTTTGTAAGTAAAAATAGTGAAAAATAAAAATATAGTTAAAATGACATTTTTACCTCAATTTTACGAGAAGGCAAGAATCAAGAGCTTATTGTCACACCCGGCCCATACCCAGGCGGACATGCTCCCACGATACAAACAGTGACCCCCAAATGGGAACCAAAGCCTGTACGGTCAGGGATACATCATACACTCGTCGTATGGGGACACATTCTAAGCCTAATGGTGGTTGAGCTGCAGAAACACGTGATAAGCATACCTAAACCCGGGATCCATCCCAAACATACAACCAAACGTAAACATAATCATTAACAGGCAATCCCAAATCTTATATAATTAAAACCTGTTATACATACAGTGAGTGTGTACAATCAAACCACCAAAAGCTATACAATTACAGTACTACTGCCGTACAAACTATACAATAGCTACACAGACACAAAAGAGCTGGAGTTTGCCGCGGAAGACCAGTACCAAGGCGAGATCGATCTGTCTCAGCTGACAACCTCTATTCCTTTCCCGATGGCTCACCCATGGGCTCCGAACCTATGTTCATCAAATGACAAACGCTGAGAATAATCTCAGTGGTGCTAGAAACATATATAAACAGTAATACAGTACATAAATAGTGATACACCATCACACTCGTATCAGAGCAATGCCATTCAAGCATAATCATAAGCAAATTGTGAGCACCAAATGCAATGCAAATGCTCCTGAAAGTCACTCTCATTCTCATTCACTCTTATTTTCCTTAGGTGCACCTGCCTGTCGCACACACTGGATCCCGATAGGTACCGGTACGCATTGCCCTTAGGCGGCCATTTATCCAAGTGCCCCGCACTCTTTATCCATCTCCCATCTCAGGAGAATATATATATATTAATTCCCGCAAGAATCCCATTCATTATTGATCTAGTGTGCCCAGAGCTGAGCTCTGCCCTCATTTCTCATTTTCTTTTCATTCTTTCTCCATTCATCCATCATCATAATGCAAATGATCATATCATTCATTCATTTACCCCTCAAACTAAACAATCGGGGCATTAAACATAGCATTCGGCAAGGAATCCTAACGTTCCAAGCATTACAGTCAATATTCATCACATATCCTAGCCAAAAGCTATCATTCCTATCCAAAACATAAGCCTAGACGTAGTTTACGTCTTATGGCAATCAGAAATAAGCCAAAAGAGGCTTAACACATCAAATCATCACATACGCAAAGCATTTAGCATAAACCTTCTCAAGCAAACAACTTCTAGATTAAGCTTGCGATCCTGTCTCTACCTAACATCATGCATACCAATTACATACACAAGCTGTCCCTCATCCAACCGAGAAGACACACTTCCCAATAAGGCGACGACACACAATCAACCACATAAACACATATCTTGCACCACATATAGACACACAAGCATAAAACCATCAATGCATACATTCATACACAACATACATCATCATATACGTCATACATACACATGGCAATCCTACCATTCATCTACACGTTGGCATACAAAAGTGCATAACTCCTAGGGTCTCTAATGTGGGTGTAACACTTATGGTCATAGCTTGCAAGTATAAGAAGAATAAAAGTCTCTAACGTGTGACAACCAAAGCTTTTAAGTTTTAATTTTGTAATTCAACTAAAGATCAGATTAAAAAGAATGAACAAAAGATAGAATTATTATCTTCATTATTTTTTATTTATTTTTATTAACTTTTTTTATTTCTACAAATGGGAGGCTTGTTCCCATAATAGGGAAGTGAATTCTTAGAGAATCTTTAGTATGATTGTTTTGTTCTATCTTTAATCTATTCGAATATTTTCTTTTTATGTTTCTTCTTTATTTTATTTTTATTTTATTACCTATGATGGTTGACTATATAATTTTTATTCCTAATCAGAAGCAACATAAATAATTCATTATTGAATCATATGATATCAAAATGAACTTAATTTATTTGGTAATTCACTATTTACTTTTATTTGGTAAATCATGGAACCATTGTAGTCTTTGGAAGTGTGTAAACAGGGCCCGTTGCATAAGTTCAATTTTGACATATTACCATGTGAGTTATTTGATCCGGAATTATCACTCGACTTGCTAAATTAGTAATTAAACAGTTAAGTTTTGGTAAAGAAGCTTAATTATTCTTTATGAATTTTAGCGATCTAGTTTGAATATTATGAACATTTCTTGAATGTTAACTTGGGTCAATTCTTCTCATTTTTTATGTGGTTTCTAGAAGACTAAGTGTGAATCTATTTTCACCGTATCTATTCGGGGACTAGAGATGATTGTAAAGCTGCTTCATAATTACCTTAATCCTAAGAAACAATTAGTTTGTGTGAAGCTTTTTTTCAGCATTTTATAACCAACTCAGTGAATTATCATTGGATTATATTTGAATCGATTATCATCTCTCAAACAATTAATGTTTTATAGCTTTCAATCGAGAAATTTTCCATCTTGATATTTTCTAAAATTTAATTTCGCTATTCGAGTTTATTTTCTATGATATTAAAATTTCCTTTTAAATATATTTTCTCATCAAGAATCAAATGATCATTCCATCCCTATGTGATCAACTCTTCTTCCATTATTGCAAAAATATTTAATATTTGTATGATTGAAAGTAGGAATTAATTTGATGGATTTGATACCCAATCAAATTGAGTGTACAAAAGTCATAAAAAAATCAATTTGAAAAATAAAGAAAAGAATCCAAATAGAATTATATAGCAAACCTATAAATATTCAAGTGGTGGTATTTTTCTTCTAAAATATTTGTAGCTTTTTCATACATGGCAGTCTATCGCTTGTTTTAAATTTTCACAGCCTTCTTTTAAAAAGTTTTGTAAAAGTCCTCTACGTATGAGCAGATCTTAATTCAATCCAAAAAAATTGATTGATTTATTTAATTAAAATTTTTAAGTTTAATTTAAAAAAATTAAAAACTAAACGTTTAAAAATTGAAATAGTAGAAAAATATAAGTCAAAAAAACAAATCCAGTTAATCCAAACTGATCTTTTAGGTATTTTATTCGATTTCATTAAAAAAAAATGATTCATAAATCTTACCAGAAATATCACTGTCCTTGTAGTCTCTCTTCTTTAGCAGGAATGAGTGGCTTCTTTTGTCATTGCTCAGTGGAAAATTTTCAGGAAACTTGGATGGTGCTTCCAATTGATGATGATCATCAACTTTCTCCCAATGCCGTCAGTTGAAATTTAATTATTAATATATAATACACATTAATTCAATATTTACTTTATACATTAATTCAATATTTACTTTATCTTGAAAAGTAATCATATTTTCTTTTTTATATCTAAAAATTTTGTTGATCATAAAAATAGTATTTTTCATCAATTAACATAATTTTATTAGTTCTAACATAAAATTTGTATGATCAAATTTAATTAATAGAATTAACATAAAAAATAAGATGAAAAAATATATGTATTAATTAATTTTTTTAATTCATATAAAATGTCATGGAAAACTATTTTCTTTGGGATGATGGAATACTAATTTCAAGGAGTTATACATTTTTATTGTTTATTAAAATTTACTTAAGGGTAAGAAGTTATAAGATATTTTTAAAAATCCATTCAAATTGGAAATAAATTATTTCATAATTTCTAATTAAACTTTTATGTAATTTTATTTTCTGAAAAAACTAAATTGAAATTTTTTTCTTTCCAACCTCAAGTTATTTTTTTTTAAAAATATCTTTAATGTGTTTTTTTAGAGTTATGTTTTAATTTTCATGTTTATCATTGAAGTAGACGTGGATAAAAATCTAATTATAACTATGATATACATAACAATAAAATTTTAAATAGTATATATAACAATATTATTTTATTAGAATTAAAAATATTAAAAATAATTATAAAAAATGATATAAATAATGAATCAAATAGTTAATACTAATTTACAATGTATATAAGATAACTTAATTAGTTTAAAGGTGATTGTTATTAATTGATTAATTTTCTTTACTAAAAATTTAACATTGTCTATTATTATAACTTCTAAGAAGACTTTTAGTTTTATTTTTATATTATTATTTAGCACGGTTTCAAAAATAACAGTAATAATATTAGAAAATTTGAGTTATCAAATTTAATTTGTACTGGAATAATATATGGAATTTAGCACACATCAATTGTAATTTTCAAACATCAATAGCTTCATTAAAACAAAAATATACATAATAATCTAATAAAGCAATTAAAACTTTTACTAAAAATTAAGGGCTAAGAAGAAGAAACCTAAATCTTATTAAATTTAAAACAGAAAGTTAAGAATTGGAGAAGAACTGAAGGATGAAAATTGTCAGAAAGTTAAAATTTTATACTTATCTTTGTCTAACTAATTAGTTTAAATAGCTTATCTCTCATGTAGTAGTAATTCACCCTTAAACAAGATACTGTATCACTTGTATTGTTGATACATGAAATACAAATAAATCACAGGAAGAAACTATCAAATTAATTATATAAAATAGAACAGAAAGTATTGCATGTGTATCACGCAAATATGTCATATCAAAGCCAGCATATTACTTTACAAATATTTCTCCTCGCCAACGAATGAGCTAATTTACACATTCAGAAACTGACTGATTTTTTTAAAAAGTAAAGTATGAAAAAATTTGCATAATATAAATGAGATATGCTTTATGGGTGTGGCAAAAAGCAATATCGCTATCTGTTGGCTTTTTCTTGCATTAGGAGACGTGTCCATGTAACTCGGTGCATGATGGATTTCTTTATTAAGAAGTGGACCGTCCTTGCTAAAAATCTTTTTAAAGACTGATTGAATGGTGTACAAAACTTTTTTTATTGTGTCATCCAGCTCAGAGATGTCTGTTGGGAAACAAATAAAATTAATAACAATATTTTCAAGAAATATTTAGAAAATTATTCTACCAAAATTCTACTAAGAAAATTCCCAGATTCACTGGAGGGGTCACAAACGGTCCCACTTAAAACCCAGGAGTCTAGACAGAATTAACTTAATTATTTATAGCAAAATAACTAACCAAATATAACCAAATAAAGCTATTAAATAAAAGCATAAAAACTGAAGAAATAAAACACCAGAAATTTTAACGAGGTTCGACTAATTTTGCCTACATCCTCGGACACTCCCACTTTAATATTTCTCGTAAAATATTACAAGAAGGAAAGAGATAAGACCAAGTTACAAATTGGAAGATTTGGAATGGGATATCTAAACCTAAGGAGAGGGGTTTATTTTATATTGGAAAACCCTCCCCATAATCTCCCTTACTCCCGATGTGGGATTCCTACACCCACTGTTCTTGCCCACCTATTTTGACTTAACAATCTCCCACTTGAAGACTGATTTCAATCTGTCTTCACACCATGATCTTTGCAACGGGTCTTCTATCGAACTATATTTACTGCAAGCCAACTGAAGCTGAACACAGCTTCAGTTTGTCAGTCGTCACCGTCTTTGTTAACATGTCTGCTGGATTTTGAGCTCCACTGATTTTCTCAAGTTTCAAAATCCTATCTTCTATAAGTGATCGGATAAAATGATATCGCAACTGTATGTGCTTTGTTCTGGCATGAAAAGACGGATTCTTTGCTAGATGGATAGCACTCTGACTGTCACAATACAAAACATTGTTGTCTTGTTTCTTGCCTAGCTCTTCCAAGAAATTTTGGAGCCATATCATCTCCTTACTAGCTTCTGTGACGGCGACATATTCTGCTTCAGTTGTGGAGAGAGCAACTATATTCTGCAGTTGAGAAACCCAGCTCACTGCAGTCCCTCCTACAGTATAAACATATCCTGTAGTGCTCTTTCTGACGTCAACATTTCCGGCTAAATCAGCATCCAAATAGCCTGCTGGTGTCATATCTCCACCTTGAAAACAAAGTGTCTTATGTGTGGTACCTCGTAGATATCTGAGGATCCATTTGACTGCTTCCCAATGCGCCTTGCCTGGATCATTCATGTACCGGCTAACAGCTCCCACTGCTTGAGCAATATCTGGTCT
>CANYBF010806638.1:0-27378 GCA_948192965.1 Dalechampia spathulata
ACACACTTACCCGAAAGGGTAAGTCACATACCCTAACACATCAAAAGATACCCGAACGGGTATGAGGCACAAAAATGACAAAAGACACTAAATGCAACCCTAATCTGAATCCTGAACTGCACCAAAATGAATCAAGATGCCTATGAGGGCAAAACAACAAAGAGATAAGCTCGATTCATCCCAATCAATCCGACTGATCCAAAATTAGGGTGCGACAGGCAACATCCGTAACACCATTATACCTAAATGTATTACAGATCTCTAGAAAAATTAAGATGTGAGCATTAGGATCTTCATCTGCTAAACCAAAAAATTATACCAAAGATTGTAGCATTTACAGTAGAGTTGGCTTTATCTCAAAATTGTTAGCTGATACCTGTGGTCTCATTATGCTCTATTAGTTAGCATAGAAACCTGGTCCAACCACATCCATCAGTGTTCTTTACTCTTCTGCCATTTCCACTACAATTGCTTATGTAGTTTATTCTTGAGTAGCTCTTGGATTTTCCCGCTTGAATCTTGTTAGATCCTTGTAAACCTCTTGAAGTGGTGATTGGGAGTTCTTGGTTATCCTTCTGCTAGGAGTTCTTGGTTATCCTTCTACTCATACATTTACAAATTCAAAATAATGATTAGAACACAAAACACTTAAATCAAATTTATACTCTCTAATAATGATGTTAAACACATAAATCCCTGGTAAAGGCATCAAAAACTTGTTGGTGGTTTTACTCGACTACTCAAATCTACTGCAATTATATAGGTTATTGTAGTATGATATCAATCCCACAAGGATTTATTTGCTTATCCACCATGCCTTGATTTCTAACTTGTTTAAGCAACGATAATGGTTGGAATTATCACATATAATCAATAAATACAAAATCTAGTATCAAAGAAGAAGATGAAAACAATATTAAGAAGCATAGCAATTGAAATCTGAATCACAAAGCTAAGATAATTGTCATGTATTTATTACTACCCAAGATATTCTAAAGCATCAATCTTCATCTCTCAAGCCAAAACAAACTAGATTTCTTAATAATCTCAGAATCACTCTCTTAATCTATCTCCCTCAATTAAAGAAACCATTAAGCAATCATACAGGAACTAGGTGAATATGCAAATCTCTTGTACACACTAACCTAATTTTAATGTTTAAAGCAATTTATGTCTCAACTCTCATTGCAATCATAAAGCATAAGATTTCATTTCTCAATAAAAATCTCTTCAAATCAAACATTCATCGCAATTTGAACAAGCACACTAAACTATCCTAACAAGGGATTTCAAGATTCAATTCCTACAAAGATAAATTAGCCACACATGGCTTAAGTAAAAATAATAAGAAAATGAAAGAGAAAATCAGAGAGGAAAACACTTTTGCAGAATGGGATGCCTCTTTTCTTCCTTGCTTCCTTCCTTTTAATATTTGAATGGAGGTAGCCCTTTGCCTTATCTTAGATTTGTTAATTTCTTCACTTATAATTCTTCCCATGTTATGGATTCCTTTGCCCATCAATATTTATTTAGGTTGTCTCTTTGCTCCTCATGGAACCTACTTTCTCTACTTAGTATGTTGTAAAATCATACCTTTAATTGCCCAATAATTGAGGAGTCACGATTATGACTTTTGGTGTCATGATTGTGATTTTTTTCAATAGCTTTCTCCCTTGATTTTTCCTTGAGTCATGATCTTGATTTTGAGTGTCACGATCATGACTTATTCTAGTAAGTCTCTTCTTGCTTGCTGCCCATGGTCATGATTGTGATGTTGATTGTCATGATTGTGACTCTTGTTTTCATAAACTTAAAATCTTCATTTCTTGATCTTTTGCTCTTCAGACTCATCACACTTAACAAACACATTAAATTCCACTAAAAATATAATAAAACATAGCCAAATTAACACTACTAAATATCTTAAAACACCTAAAACAATCACATAAATAGACACACATCAACATCCCCACACTTAAGTCTAAGGTTATGACATACATCCATAATTATAATAGTTTATAATATGATGATTATGGACTTTAGGTCTTAGGTCAAGCCTAGGTTATACATGATTTTTCAAATTCCCAATAAATTGAAATAAGACTATTCTATTACAAAATTTATCTTAGAGTTGCTTTTAGTCACACCTTGCTCCTTTTGCCTCCTTTTGTATCTCCTTTACAACCTATGTGATCTAATTGTAAATTTTAATAGTAGAAACTCCAAGTTACATTTAGGGGGAGTAGATGAGAAAAGAAGTACAAAAGAATTTAAGAGAAAGGCAGGACTCACAGGCCTTATTTACCAAAATTTATAAAATGATGCATATGGTCAATCACATTGAGGCTAAGTCCATAATCACCATCATGCCATACATACATCTATCCATACATTTAGAATGCTTAAATGAATAATCTTATCATAATATCATTTCAGTTTTCCATTTTAAAATTCAAACATATTTTGCCTTTTTAAAATAGTTGATTGGCTTGCATTTGAAAACATATGGTTTTGCATGTTTCAAATTCTATTTGAATAAATTATTTATTAAATTAAATAATCATCTAATCAATAATATATTAATTATTTAATCACACTTTAAATATTAACATATCACTTAGAAGTCAAAATAAAATTCAAAAAGTAGAAAACTAGTAGGACTCCTTACCATGCTCAAATTGCTTCATTTAAAAGTTTTAATTCAAATAAAATACTTAATAATCTCCAAAATTAATATAATTTCATTTGTAAGACCTTTAATGTATCTACAATACTAAAATATATGAATTAAGAGAAAAACATGAGCAATTATATTGAAAAATCTGAATCTTCTACAAATAGATTTCCTATGCGCATATGAACATGAATTCCACAAAATCACATCCAAATTGAATAATAATTCATTCAAAATGCTCTATCATTAAGTTAACACATGAAATAATTGATCCATTATATGTAAAACAATTAAACATGCAATAATCATGCTAGAACATTAAGAATAACATAAAAAATCTATTCGGCCTTATCAACAAGAGCATGTGCAACATATAAATTTTTATCTCACCAAAAATTCTATATATGTATTCAATTTTTTTAATAAAAACCAATCTAATTTAATGAAAAATAAGTGGTTAAAATTTTAAATCCAAATTCAAACAATAATCCTTTCAAATATGAAAATTTCTCAAGCCATAATCATTCAAAAAAACTGAAATCTTATGTATTCTATGCATAGATTGCAACACCAAATTGCTCTGATACCATTGTTGGTTTACAAAAATGTACTTGGTACTGGAATATATAATTTCAAACTTTTAAAAACATATGATTTCAGCAAATCTAGCAATTCCATTCATAGAACACATCAATTATAGAGAAGATTATCATAGAAGAAATCAAAACTTACTTTTATGTAGATCTTCTTCTTTCTTGTTTGTTAGAAAAGTTGTAGCAAACTTTTCAATCCCAATGTAAAGGATCTCTAAACTATCCACACAAGCAACAAGAATGATTAGTAATCAATATTACTTGTTTTATTTTTGAGACTAGTAAAACAAAACAAAGAAGAATAGATGAAAAATAAGAATGAATTTAGTTCTGCTCTTGATCTTCTATCAAAAGCTGGATTGTTCTTCTTTTTCTTCAGCTTCAAATGGCCTGGAACAAATGGAGGAAGGAGGCCACCAAAATATGCTTCTATATTTCCTTTTGTTTTCACTAAAATGTAATACCATAACTCTAATTAATTTTAGGTTTAATAAGTTAAGTCATGTGCATGTCACATGCTTTTGTTATGTAACTTGCATGTGACTAACTTAAATCTCCTTCCCAGAAGAACATGACAATCATGTGAACTTCCTTTCAATTCACATATTGATCATTAAGTCATGTAATTCTGTCAAATTTTACATATACCATGCATGTAGAACATGTCATCTTAAATCAGTTGTATCTTGAGTTCTACTTATCAGATTTTAGTGATCTTGATATCAAATTGAAGCTCTTTTCATTCTATTTCAAATGAACTTAAAACATTTAGTTATCTCATAACCACAAAATATTATTTCATCAACATTCATTCATGATTATCATTCCTCTTACTTTTAGTGTACGATCTTTTAGGTTCTCGACATGTTGGTAACATATGAACATAATATTAAACTTTATTTAATAACATCATATGCTAGTCACACATCATGACTACCTAATCAATAGGTAATTAGTTTGACTACAACCCTTCTTTATCAGATTCCATGCAATAAACTCCTTTCACCATCCACTATCTCATTTAGGTTTCAGTATGGATTAATGTCAACTCAATGCATAATCAAGTATGTCAGATCATGCCCTAAATTTGATGTTTCAAGTACCATAATCTTTATTTCCAAAATCCCCTTATGAAACTCATTCATCAATAAGCATTCTACTGTGGCCAGAGTTTCCTGAATAAAGAATATTATATGAGTTGAAGAGATAAAGCCCCTATATTTAATTTGGGATGGTGAATCCTTTATTGATAAATAAATACCTTCAACTACTTCACACTGTATCCAATCTCTAAGTTATGAATGCCTTTTAAGGAGGAATAAAATATATGAGTCAAAACATAGTGATCCGTAATTAAGATAACCATGTTATCTCAAGTCTTAAGGATACTTACACTACTGATATGAGTGAGATATATTTCACAAACATAGATTAATCAACCATATGAAATCTCACTAGCAAAACCCTTTATCCTAGTAAACAAACAAACCAAGGAAACCCTGCCTTCTATGAGGATAAGAATAAGCCTTATCTTAAATCCTATTTTCTATCTTATGGCTCTCTTCTAAAACCTTTTCTCTTCTTCTTTTGAATGGCCTATTGAAGCCCAGGAGAGGCTGCTGTGGCTGTAGGCTGAGCCTTGTCTTAAGCTTGATATGAATCGATTTAACCATGGATGGATAGCTTTGATCCCTTGGTATCAGAGCCTAAGGCTTGATAGACGTCCGTATAATTTGTTTATTTGAAGAAGAAGAAAACTCTTTCTACTATGGAACTTATCCAAAAAAATCTCTCTATTCAAACTTCCACTCTCCAAATCTTCTTGCAAATCCTAGCTTGCTAAACAAATAGACAACCTTGTAGAAATAACCCATCTACCTGAAAATGCTTAGATAGAAAGATCTCTTATACCCATAGTTAACTCTTATGTTGTTTTTAGTCGATCTAACTCATTTTCTCAAAAATCCAGAAGGATTATTTCTAAGCCCTCCATACATATAAAAGAGTATATACAGTCCTCCTCCCTTTCTCAGTGTGTTTTATCTTCCACTGCTGTTGAACAATATGTCAGTCTTGAGATTCCTCTTTCTTTTATCTCTCAATGGAAAAAATAAAAATATACCCATCTTCACTATGTAGCTATTCAACTTGTTTTATCATATCATGGTAGAAAAGGTCTTCTTATTACTGCCCAATTATCTTATCTAGATACTCGGTATCTTCAATTTAAAAATGTGGTAATCGGTATTATTGCCATAATAGTTAATGCTGGTAGTGTTGTTCTTACCTTTTTCCCAAACTTCAATATGTCTCTAGAAGATCCTCATTTGAGCCAGGCACTTAAAGTTCAGGCCCAAATTACAGGAGCTAAACAGATTACTGAATCTATATCAACAACTCTTTAACACGAGATTGTTTATCATCTTCAAGATCATGCTATTAATTTACAGACATCAGATCTCTAAAATAAGCATGCTCTGTATATCTTTTCTAATAGTGGACCTGCACCCACTATTGTTCAAGAACCATGAAAGATTTCTACAGAAGAGATTGAAAAATTGATTCCTTCTCGTTAGATTACAAATTATGAGAAACTTGATCAACAATCCAAGCCTGTTCAATGGCAAGATCCCATGTTTATTAGACAGACTAATGGAATATTTAAACCAATTTTTCTTCCAAAAAATCCAGCCAAACATTCAGTCTCTATGATTTAGCTTATCAAAAACCATTATTTCAAAGCTTCTATCTATGGCTTTGACCATACAGGAATGGAAATCTATTGTGCCAAAGATGATGGTCATTTTTTATGGGATACTGATCCTCATATGTGTGACCCTGATTATTCTTACTGGCAAGACGAAGATGATTGGATAATAACCACTCATGATACTGTTACTGAGATGCAACTCCTTACAAGCGATCTATTATTTATTGTAGACCTACTTCCCCTCTTAGATCTTAACATGATGACCAAGATCACGATTGTCCATCGATTGGCCTTCCAAAAGTTAATCCTATGACTAATGATGAATATTTGCAAAGATGTTTTAAAGTGCTCAAAGAAACAGGACTCCTACATTGTCCTCCATCACCAACGTTTTGTTCATGTGATATGGAAAGTTTTTCTGTCAATAAGACCCTATTTGTAAAAGCATGTTGCATGCTTTCTCCTGATGAATTTCCACCATTTAAATCCATTCAAGATCCCCAAACAAAGGTGTCAGCCACTCCTTTTGCTAAATCCACCATAATGTTATCTTCAAGGAATCTGGTTCCACTTTCTCCCACTAAAGAAGTGCTCAACTGACAGACCCAGAATGCTATGGTCCAAAATCAGTATCTTAAAAAGATTGATGGTAAACTTGATAAAGCTTTAATAAAGACAGATCATTTGCAAACTCAACTTTCTTCTTTCCAAAAAAGGTCTAACAAATTCATACCAGGTTAGTCTTGTAGATCACTCAGCCTGACACTGACTTAAAGACTTTGCAGGCCACAAATCCTATGTCTCCTCTTTTATTTAAAAAAGAACGTGAAATCAAAAAGCTTTAGGCACAACTTAGAGAGATAGAAACAGAAATCCACTCTCCTTCTCCATCAATTATCTTTCCATACACAGTACCCTTACTACCATTAACTACTGCCCATGCTCCAATTCATTAATTCTCGATGGTTTCTGACCTTATAAAGAGGCAAACCTCTAAGAATAAAATCGTACTAAACCCAATCTCTTCCGTTTCATCTTCAATTCCTTCAACTCCTACCTTAACTCCTTCCTCTTCTTAACCTATTCCACCCTAATCCTTCTCAAAACATAAAGCCCTTATACCTCACAATTCATGGTCCAGTCTTTTGAAACCACTAACGTTTCTTCATAAACTTCCATGTCAAAAGATTCTATGTCTTCTTCCTCAAATAAAATGGACATTCCTCATATAAAATGGACATTCCTCATATGTTAATGCAAGCTCCTCAAAGCCATGATGCTCCACCAGCGAGTGATGAGGAAGACGATGAACTTCCTATTACACATGTTCATCTTGAACATTTTAGACATGGTTTCGGTCCTTGATTTAACTTTGATGATGTTCCACCTCACCAGTGGTGAAATAAACTCTTAGAGTTCAGTGCATGGCTTGATCTTTAAATGATAAACCTTTAAACTACTCTTTTAACTATTTTAGTTGAGTTTAGTTCTAGATTTACTGTCCCCTTACATTCAAAAATAGTTCATTACTGTTGAAACAATCAAACAAGCTCTCAATGCCATTAACCTTCAGTTTTTGGGTAACTATGATCATATTTTCAAGCAAAAAAAGTAAGAGTTCTTTGATCGTAAGTGTTGTTCCTTATAGCTCCGAGATCTTGAAACACATTATAAAAAGATGTCTTAACTCCATTATCAAATCCAAGGTGTCAATGATGATAACTTGAAATACACATTCATCTTCTCTCTCCCAAAGGAATTACAACCAGATATTCAGCGTATGATTCAAGAGAGTAGATGAGATATTAGCTAAATCACTCTTAGTGAGATATGGCAATTCACTATGACTGCCATTGAAAAATGTCTGAACAAGAGAAGCTTTTTAAGAATGTAGCTCATAGCAACTTGTTTCTTAAAAAAGCTTGTGATAAGTCCTATCTCCAGATCAAATGCAAAGACAAACTCCATTGGTGACTATTCAGATGAAGAAGTTTATTATGCAGAATCCTTATTTCTAACTCCATTGGTGACTGTTTAGATTTTACCTGATAAGTATGCTAAATCGATCTCGGTTGTTACATTTTTTGATACTGGTTGTGTTACAACCATGATGAACCTTGATGTCCTTCCAGAGTCATACTAGAGAGAAAAATCAAGTTTTTCTCTATAGCTAATGGCAGACGATTTCAAACCACTATCATCACAAAGCAAAAGTTAGCATATAGTTCTTTCCTAATTGTCCTGTATAGACTCATGTTATTTATTTATATCTTTTTGGTAGAGATCTTCTCATTGGGTTTAATGTTTATCATCAGGTAGAAGCTCTTCAGATCTTACCCATTGGATTCAAGTTTAAGAGGTTGTTGAAACCTCATACAGATAGTCCAACCTTTTTTTTAATTGCTGAAGTTCTTTTAGAATTTGCTCATATGAAGGAACTCTTTTCACCTTGCTATGTAGATTCTCATTTCTCCTTTAAATAACCTTCACCTCTGTATAAAAACCCTGACTTTTTCATCTCCTTACCCTTCAAATTGAACAAGGACATCAATTCTACTAAAGCTAGTCATCCAAGTATGTCTCCAATAAATCTTGCTTTAGCTAGAGCTCAATGTGATGAACTTCTTAAATAAGGCCTTATTGAACCCACTGCATCTTAGTGGTCTTGCAAAGCCTTTTATGTGGAAAAACATTCTGAAAAAATTCATGGGAAAAAGAAGTTAGTAATTGATTACAAACCTCTGAATCATTTCCTCTCTGATTATAAATTTCTCATTCCAAAGATCTCTTCCTTGATCAACCATTTATAGAATGCCAAATACTATTCTAAGTTTGACCTAAAATTTGACTTCTGGCAACTTGGTATTAATCCTTCTGATCGATACAAAACTACTTTTTGTATCCCTGATGCTCAATATCAATGGATAGTCATGCCTTTCGGATCAAAACTGCCCCTTTACTATTTTAAAAGGCCATGATCCATATCTTCTCTTCCTTACTTGATTCTTGTATCATCTACATTGATGATATTCTCTTGTTTTTAACCTCTGCAAAAGCCCATAAACACTTGCTCAAAAAAATTCCACAGGATTATTCACTCTTACGGCATTATGCTATTCAAAAAGAAATTTTTTATTGGTTAGAAAGAGATATATTTCTTGGGCATGAAGTTTAAAGATGTTCCGTATGAACCAGGACCACACTTGGCAGAATAACTAGTTCATTTTGAAGACTCCAATCTGACACTGAAGCAGATCTAGCAATTCCTCAAAATTATCAATTACATTAGGGAATTCATCCTTAAAGCTGCTCAATATACCCAAGTTCTCTTTGCTCTTCTGAAAAAAAATCCTCCACCTTGAACAACTACTTGCACAATAGCTATAAAGAAGCTAAAAGAGTTAGCTCAGAAGGCTCTTCTATTAGTTATCCCTTCTGATGATGCCCAGCTGATTCTTTAGAGAAGTGCCACTGACCTGGCGTAGGGTATTGTTCTTTTATAGAAAAAAGACAACAAAGAGTCTTTATGCAAATTTGCTTCAGGATAATTTAAAGAGAGTGAACAACATTATCACTCTACTATTAAAGAGATTCTTGTAGTTAAATTTGGTATTACGAAATTTGAGTTCTTCCTTGCCTTAAGACATTTCATAGTTTGGATGGATAACTCTGTATTTCTAAGGATACTTAATTTCAAAGGTAAACACCTACTTAATAAGCAGTTGCTTTGATTAAAGGAATGGTTTACTTATTATAATTTTAATGTTCAACATATTCAAGGAAAGGTAAACTTGATTCCTGATTTCCTCTCCAAACTGTCAAAACCCTTACCTACAGTCTCTTTATCATAATCCAAACCAATTCAGTCTCATTTCTTTATAGTCAAAACCACTACTTTCATAAATCATCCCCAGCTACCTCTAGAACTTTCAAATGCTGATAGTGGTTCAAATGATTTAGATGATCTAGACTATAAGACTAATCTATAAAGTAGATTCTCCATGTCTCCTACTATCTAAAGTAGATGTCATATACCTATCACCTTTCAAAAGTTGTTTGGCTTACTATTAAAGTTGCTTTTGTAAAGATGCTTTGTTAAAGTCATTTATCCCATCTTTATTGTAAGTTGTGAAAGTGAGGATGCCCACTTATCTTTATAATAATTATCTGGTATCTTAAGGAGATAAGGCTTATCCTTATCCTCATAGGTGGCAAGGCTTCATTGGTTTGTTTGTTGCTAGGATAAGGGCAATGGTCTCCCCTTGCTTATAAAATGAACTCAGCTCCTCACTTGTAAGATCATTGAATTCTGAAATAAAATCTTATTTTCTATCCTATGGCTCTCTTCTAAGACATTTCCTCTAATTCTTCTAAGAATAATCTCATTGTAAGGACTCTATCCGACTCATGGCCCTTCGTATGTGATATGTACCTTCTATGCCTAAGTTGATTCATTAAGAGTGAGAGAGTAGGCAAAATACCAGGAGAGGCTGTTCTGGCTATAGGTTAAGCCTTATCTTAAGCTTGATATGAATCAATTTAGCCATGTGATAGACAGCTCTCATCCTTTGGTATCATAGCCTAAAGCTTGATAGACGTCTATACAATTTGTTTATTTAAAGAAGAAGAAAACTTTTTCTACCATGGAACCTATCTAGAATAATCTCTCTGTTCAAACTTCCACTCTCCAAATCCCTTCTAGAAATTACCCATCTGCCTGAAAATGCTCAGACAAAAAGATCTATTGTACCCATAGTCAATCCTTATGCTGTTTTTAGTCGATCTAACTCATTCTCTTAAAAATGAAGACAGATTATTTCTAACCCCTCCATATGTATAAAAGAGTATATACAATCCTCCTCCCTTTCTCAGTGTGTTTTATCTTCCACTACTGCTGAACAATATGTCAATCTTGGGATTCCTTTTTCTTTTATCTCTCAATGGGAAAAACAAAAATATACCCATCTTCACTTTGGAGCAATTCAACTTATTCTATCATATCATGGCAGAAAAGGTAGTCCTATTACTGCCCGTTTATCTTTTCTAGATACTCGGTGTCTTCAATTTGAAAATGTGGTAATCAGTATTATTGCCACAACCCTTAATGCTGGTAGTGTTGTTCTTACCTTTTTCCTATACTTCAATATGTCTCTAGAAGATCCTCATTTAAGCCATGCACTTAAAGTTTAGATCCAGGTTATAGGAGCCAAATAGATTGCTGAATCTATATTAGCAACTCTTCACCATCAGATTTTTTATCATCTTTAAGATCACACTATTAATTTATAAACATCAGATCTCTAAAATAAGGATGCTTTGTATGTCTTTTCTGATGGTGGGTCTGTACCCACTATTGTTCAAGCACCATAATAAATTCCTAGAGAAGATCTTGAAAAATTGATTCCTTCTTGTTGGATTATAAATTATGAGAAGCTTCATCAATAATTCAAGCCTACTCAATGGAAAGATCCCATGTTTATCAAACAGACTGATAGAACAATTAAATCCATTTTTCTTCCAGGAAATCGGCCAGACATTCAGTCTTTATGATTCAGCTTATCAAATACCATTATTTAAAAGCTCATATTTATGGCTTTGATCACACAAGAATGGAAATATATTATGCCAAAGGTGATGCTTATTTTTTTTAGGATATTGATCCTCATATGTATGACCCTGATTGTCTTTATTGGCATGATGAAGATGATTAGATGACAACCACTCATGCTACTGTTACTAAGATACAAACTCCTTACAAGCGATCTATTGTTTCTTGTAGACATACTTCCCCTCTTAGATCTTATCATGATGACCAAGATAATGATGGTCCATGGATTGGCCTTCTAAAAGTTAATCCTATGACTAATGATGAATATTTGCAAAGATGTCTTGAAGTGCTTAAAGAAATAGGACTCCTATAGTGTCTTCCGCTATCGATGTTTTGCTCATGTGATATGGAAAGTTCTTTTGTCAATAAGACCCCATAAGTAAAAGCATGTTGCATGCTTTCTCCAAGAATTTTAACCACTTAGATCCATTCAAGATCCCCAAAGAAAGGTGTCAGCCACTCCTTTTGCTAAATCCACCATAATCTTATCTTTAGGGAATCTAGCTTCACTTTCTCCCACTGAAGAAGTGCTCAACTGGTAGACCCAAAATGATGTGGTCAAAAATCAGTATCTAAAAAAGATTGATGATAAGCTTGATAGACTTTAATAAAGACATATCACATGCAATCTTAACTTTCTTCTTTTTAAAAGGAGGTCCAACAGATTCATGCCAGGTTAGTCTCTCAGATCACTCAGCTTGACATTGACTTAAGGACCCTACTAGCCACAAATCCTATGTCTCCTCTTTTATTTGAAAAATAATGGGAATAGGCATAACTTAGAGAGATAGAAAGTGGCATCCACTCCCTTTCTCCACCAATTTTCTTTCCATACACAGTACCCTCACTTCCATTATTTACTGTCCATGCTCTAATTCGTCAATTCTCTATGGTTTCTGACCTTATAAAGAGGTAACCCTCTAAGAAGAAAACCATACCAAACACAACCTTTTCCATTTCTTCTTTAGTTTCCTATTTAATTCCTTCAACTCCTACCTCAACTCCTTCCTCTTCTTAACTGATTCCACCTTACCTAAACTGCTTCCCTCTTCAGAAACCTCTGACTTTTCTTCAGAAGCTACCATGTCAGAAGATTCCATGTCTTCTTCCTCAGATAAAATGGACATTCCTCATATGTTCATGCAAGCTCCTCGAAGCCCTGATCCTCCACCAGCAATTGATGAGGTAGACGGTGAACCTCCTGTTACACCTGTTCATCCTAAACATCCTAAACCTATTTTAGGTGCTTGGTTTAACTTTGATGATGTTCCACCTCACCAGCGATGAAACAAACTCCTCTTTGAACTATTTTAGTTGTGTTTACTTCTAGATTTACAGGTTCTTTGAGAGAATGGTTCATTAGCCTGTCCCTTTACACTCAAACATAGTTTATTACTATTGAAATAATCCAGCAAGCTCTTAATGCCATTCACCTTTAGTTCCTGGTTAACTATGATCATATTTTCAAGCAAAAAAGTAAGATTTCTTTGATTGTAGGTGTTATTCTTTAAAGCTCTGAGATCTTGAAACACAATATGAAAAATGCCTCAACTTTATTACCAAATTGAAGGCGTCAATGATGTTAACTTGAAATATACATTCATCTCCTCTCTCTTAGAAGAATTATAACAAGAAATTCAATGCATGATCCATGATAGCATTCGAGACATTAACCAAATCACTCTTGGTGAGATATGGCAATTCACTTTAATTGCCATTGAAAAAATGTGTGAACAAGAGAGGCTTTTCAAGAAGGTAGCTCATGGTAACTTGATTCTCAAAAAAGCTTATGATAAGTCCTATCTTCAGATCAAATGCAAGGATAAACACTATACTTGAAAACCACTCAAGAAGAAGTATTTTGTAAAGCAAACTAAACATCCTAGACACAGAAGATAACTTTCTAAAAAGCTATGATGGTTTCAACAAAAATCCAAGTACAAGCAAAAGTTAGATAGATGTTACATCTATGGTAAAAAAGGCCATTTTGCTAAATAGTGTCCAAAGCAACCCAAAGGCACTGCTGCTTCTTCAACAATTCAAAGAAAAGTATCCAAATTATTCTTCAGACTATGATGTAGAATCTCTCTTTTTTGAAGAAGAATATGCTACTCTAGATACTGCTTTTGCTATACCTTATTTTGAATCCAACTCCAGCTCATATTCAAAGGTAGAATTCTCTCCTATTTACACCATTCATACCTCTATCAAAATAGAACCTCCTGACATAGAATTTCTTGAATCTCTAGAGTTTTTATTCTAAAATAACATTTCCTTCTCTTTTCTATGGCTTTCTTCTAATACTTTCTCTTCTTCTTCTGAGAATAATCTCATTGTAAGGACTCTATCCAACTCATGGTCCTTTGTATATGATCTGTGCCTCCTAAGCTTAAGCTGATTCATTAAGAATGAGAGAGCAAGTAAAAGACTAGAACAGCCTGTTGAAGCCCAGGAAAGGCTGTTATGGTTGTTGGTTGAGCCTTGTCTTAAGCTTGATATGAATCAATTTAGCTATGGGATGGATAGCTCTCATCCTCTGGTATCAGAGCCTAAATCCTAATAGACATCTATACAATTTGTTTATTTGAAGAAGAAGAAACCTTTTTCTACCATCAAACCTATCCAGAATAATCTCTCTATTCAAATTTCCACTCTACAAATCCCTTCTTCTTGTAAATCCCAGCTTGTTAAACAAATAGACAACCTTGTGGAAATCACCTATCTACTGAGAATGCTCAAATAGAAAGATCTCTTATACCCATAATTAACCCTTATGCCATTTTTAGTTGATCTAACTCTTTTTCTCAAAAATTAAGACAGATTATTTCTAAGCCATCTATATGTATAAAAGAATATATATAATCCTCCTCCTTTTCTCAGTGTGTTTTATCTTCCACTACTATTGAACAATATATCAATCTTGAGATTACTCTTTCTTTTATCTCTCAATGGAAAAAACAAAAATATACCCATCTTCACTTTGAGGCTATTCAACTTATTTTATCATATCATGGTAGAAAAGGTGTTACATCCGTGTTTGACCCCCTAGGAGTTTTGGTATTGTTGTGTGTGCGAGATTGGATGTATACGTGTATGTATACATGTTTTGATATGATTGCTTGCACATGTGCAGTGTATGTAAGCTTGTGTATGCGTCGTGATGACGTATGTAATGTGTAATTGTATCTGTGTTGGGTGTATGCATGATGGCATGCATGTGTGGGTTGTGTAGGAGGTATTTCAGGTGGCTGGGGAGTGAGTTTGAGTGTGAGAAGAGGAGTTTGGAGAGTGGTATGGGCGTACTGGGGCTTCGTACGGGCGTACCGAACAGGGCAGCTGAAGAGGCTAGGGCTCCTAGAGGTCGTACGGGCGTACCAAAGGGTTGTACGGCCGTACGTCAACTCGTAGGAATTTAGGTTTGTCAGGTGAGTGGTGGCCGTACGGGCATACCAAAAGGGTGGTACGGCCGTACCACAGCTTTCAGGAAGTTGGGTTTGTCAGGCTTTTGAGTTGGTACGGGCGTACAGGTGGTGGTACGGCCGTACGCGACTTAAAATGGGCTTTTTAAACAGATAAACCTAAGCCTTTTCTTATGTTTCCTTTCCCTTAAACCCTTCTAAACGTCCCTAAACCCTAAAAACTCACCGGAGGGGAGTTCCTAAGCACCAAGATAGGGCGAGAGCTTGGAGTTAAGGCTAGAGCTGGTTAGCGACGGGATCACGGGCTAGAGATAGCAGTCTTCTCCTTTCAGGTTTGTGTTAGAGGTTTATCGTTTGTGCTAGTTTATGCTAGGTCTTTGTGCCTCAATACTTTCTTTCCTTATTCTACGATTAGGAAGCCTAGAACGGATGCTTGGGGATTGAAGTCCCTGTGATTATGCTTGTTCTTGCATTTGATGCTTGTGATTGAGGTTTATGGGTTCCGAGAAGGAATGTATGTGTGGCTATAGGTTCCGGGAAGGAACGTACATTGTGATTACTGGATGTTTGATTTGTAGGATTGTATATGGCTTGTTCATGCATATTGAATGATGACATAGCATAACATGGTGAGGGGATGATATAAGGGTGGTGGTATGATGATAAGCGATGTGTCGCAGTACGAGAGGTACCGATATCTATCAATTAGGGGGTGAGATGCTCCTACTAGTGCGAGAGGTGCCAGTGTTAATTGATAATACGGGGGTGAGATGCTCCCTGCACAGGCTAAGAGTGTGAGATGCACCAAATTGAGGGCGAGTGCATGATATGATGATAGACCGGGCTTGCTTATTATGAGATGCAATATGGAAGTCTGGTTGGGCAGAGATTGCCGTGTGTATGGGGCCGTGTGCCTGTTGACTGGCTGTGTGCCGTATGCTCGATTGCATGATGTATGTATGGGATGCTTTGGATATGTATGTGTTATATGTTATGTGTTCCTAGCACCACTGAGATTATTCTCAGCGTTTATCATTTGATGAACATAGGTCCGAGTTCAGAGGGAGAGCACCGTGGCTAGAGGTACACAAGCTGGTTCGTGTCTTGGACTTTGGGACGGACTCCTGCAGTTTTGTATATTTGTGCTTAGCTCCTTTTGTATTCGAATTAGCAGTATACTAAATGTATTGTATAAGAATCCATGTATTTATATATCCAGGGTTTTGTATCGATTTATATATCTCTTTATTTGGATTTCTTATACGAGCATTAGAAGGTTAAAATCCTTTGTAGTATAATTATTGTTTTCCTGCGACGGGTGAGCGATAGTTATGCTACGGGATCATGTCGTCATCCCTCGGGTCTTGGGTCGGGGTGTGACAAAAGGTCTTCCAGGTACTGCCCGTTTATCTCTTCTAGATACTCGATATCTCTAGTTTGAAAATGTTGTAATTGGTACTATTGCCATAACACTTAATGTTGGTAGTGTTATTCTTTCCTTTTTCCCAAGCTTCAATATATCTATAGAAGATCCTCATTTGAGCCAGGCACTTAAAGTTCAGATCTAGATTATAGGAGCCAAATAGATTGCTGGATCTGTATCAGTAACTCTTCACCACCTGATTGTTTATTGTGTTTAAGGTCATGTTATTAATTTACAAACATCAGATCTCCAGAATAATCACGCTATTGTTCAAACACCATGATAGATCTCTAGAGAAGATTTTGAAAAATTGATCCCTTCTCATTGGATTGTAGATTATGAGAAGCTTCATCAATAATCTAAGCTTATTCAAAGGCAAGATCCTATGTTTATTAGGCAGACTGATAGAACAGTTAAAACCATTTTTCTTCCAAGAAATAGTGGTGGATAGACCGCTAACTCCCTATGGGATTGATATCTACTACAATAATCTATATGCTTACAGTAAAGTAGTGAATAAAACTACTGTCGTCATAGCCACGATCAAGTTTTTGGTGCTGTTTTCGAGGATTTACGAGTTTAATATCACTATAAAGAGAGTAAAGTTTGATTGAAGCATTTTTTTATTGATAATACTTTATTTCAGTTGTGTACGTGTATGAGCAGGAGAACCAAGAACTCTCAATCAGCAGTTGTAGAAGCGTGTGAAGATCCAACAAGGCTTGAAAGAGAAAACCGAAGAATTGCTCAAGACAGAATTATGTAGCAAACCACAGCAGAAATGGTAGAAGAGCAGAGAACTCTGATGGATATGGTCAGACCTTGCTTTTATGCTAACCAACAAAGCATCAGGAGGCCAGCAGTTGCAACCAATAATTTTGAAATCAAGCCAGCTCTACTGCAGATGTTGCAGTATTTGGTACAGTTTTTTGGTTTACCAAATGAGGATCCTAATGCTCATATCTTAAATTTTCTACAGATTTGTGATACTTTCAAGTGCAATAGGGTGATAGAGGATGCTATAAGGCTAAGGCTATTCCCATTTACGCTGAGGGACAAAGCAAAGATTTGGCTGAATTCATTGACCCCAAGGTCAATTACAACTTGAGACCAGCTTGTACAAGCATTTTTGGCTAAATACTTCCCCTTGGCAAAGACTGTAAAGATTATCAAGGAGATCACCAACTTCCAACAAATGGATATTGAATCTCTATATGAAACATGGGAAAGATTCAAGGAGCTATAAAGGAAGTGCCCTCACCATAATCTACCGAGAGAGTTGCTGCTCCAGACATTTTACAATGGAGTGAACACCACAACATGAGGGATCATTGATGCAGCAGCTGGAGAGTCCCTAATGAAGAAGATGATAGAGGCAGCATATGAACTGCTGGAGGAAATGATAGCTACCAATGCACTTTAGGCATCGGACAGGTCTAGAATAGTAATTAAAGAATAAAAAGGTGTTTTATCATTTGATACTGTTAGTGCTTTGCAGGCTAAAGTTACAAATTTGACTAAGCAAATCAGCAACTTATCAAAAGTGTCTAGTTCATGTAAGCTGTGCGGATAAGTAGGACATGCAGTTAGTGAATGCAATGCATGTGAGGCCATGGAGCAGGTTAGTTTTATGGGCAATTTACCACACTCCATGGGAAGATAGGGTAACAATTCTTACTCCAATACATATAACCTGGGATGGAGAAACCATCCAAATTTTTCTTGGAGTAATAATGCAAGAAAAATGCAAAAGCCACAACAACCAACACCTCCTCAAGAAAACAATTTTGAATCAAAAATGGAGAAGTTTATGGAGATGCTGGGAACCAAACTGACGAGCCAGGAGGAAACACAGAAGAGAATGGAGGCCAAGTTTGATCAAATCACAAAGAACCATTCCTCCTCCATCCATAATTTAGAAGTGCAAGTGGGGCAGTTGGCAACAATAATAGCACAAAGGAACCTTGGAGGACTTCCAAGGAATACCGAGCCAAACCCCAAGGAATAAGTGAATGTAATCCAGCTAAGAAGTGGTAAGGAGCTTGTTAATAAGGGTAAGGACCTGTCAATGTTAATGATGAATGCAGGAACAAAGAGAGGAGGCAAAGTAGTGGTGAAGCTGGGACTTTCACAGATACAGGATGAGGAGCATAAAAGTCATTGCCATAATCGTGGCAATGAACTCCACAATCATGAAGTTGAGTCTAGGTAGAAGCAGAAGGAGAAGGAGCTCAGACCAGGTAAGTATAAGCCCCCCATTCCATTTCTACAAAGGTTAGTTCAATCTAAGGTAGATGAAAAATTTACTGCATTTGTGGAAAAATTAAAAAAATTGAGAATTAATGTGACATTTACTGAGATGATTCAGGATATTCCAAAATATGCAAAATTATTAAAGGAAATCCTAGCATATAAACGTACGATCAATGATACACAACCGGTCTCACTAACTGGAAACTGTAGCTCAATTTTATCAAGTAAAATTCCATCTAAGTTGCAGGATCCTGGCAGTTTCACCTTGATATGTAAAGTGGGAGATATGGTATTTAACAAATGTTTATGTGATTTTGGGTGCAAGTATCAACTTGATGCCATATGCCATTTTTCAGAAGCTAGGGATTGGAGAAATCAAGACCACATCAATGGTAATATAGCTAGCGGATTAGTTGGTGAAGAAACCATTTGGGATCATTGAGGACGTGCTAATCAAAGTGGAAAAATTCATCATTCCAGTGGACTTCGTGGTGCTGGATTACAATGAGGATGTCAACTGCCCCCTTGTTCTAGGAAGACCTTTCCTTAACACAGGAAGAGTATTAATGGATGTACAAGCAGGAAAAATCACTCTCCGAATTTATGAAGAGCGGCTAGAGTTTAGTATGAAGAAGGTAATGAAATGGCCAATGGAAGGTGAGGTGTACATGAAAGTAGACATAATTGATGAATGCGTGTCCACTGTCATGAATGAAGAAGTGTAGAATGTCACAATAGTAGAGGAGCCCAAGGTAATAGGTGAGGAATGTAGTGAGTCACCTAAAGCAGAAATTCTGGTAAGAGATGTTAACCCTACCCCCCTTTCCATTGAAAAACCACTAATTTTAGAATTGAAAGTCCTGCCCAAACACTTGAGGTATGCTTTTCTAGGTCATAATGAGACATTACCAATTATTATCTCTAATAAGCTCACCTTGGTACAGGAAGATAAGTTGCTCAAGATGGTGTAAAAGCACATCCAAGCTTTCGGCTGGCAGCTATCAGACATTAAGGGAATCAGCCTGGACATGGTCATGTACAGGATCAATTTAGAAGAGAACAGTAGGCCTGTTCATGAGAGGCAAAGTAGACTCAACTCCAACATGAAAGAAGTGGTAAAAAAGGAGATAATCAAGCTTTTGGATGTAGGTATTATCTACCCTATATCTGATAGTGAATGGGTGAGTCCTGTCCAATGTGTGCCTAAGAAGGGAGGCATGACTGTGATAGAGAATGATAAGAAGGGGTTGCTGTTAACTAGGACAGTGACTAGTTGGAGAGTATGTATTGACTATAGGAAGCTGAACGCTGCTACTAGGAAAGGCTACTTTCCTTTACCCTTTGTTGATCAAATGAGAGAAAAATAGCAGGTCATTCTTTCTATTGCTTCCTTGATGGTTATTCGGGATACAATCAGATTTTCATATATCCTCAGGACCAAGAAAAGACTACTTTCACATGCCTCTACGACACATTTACTTAGAGGCGTATTCCTTTTGGTTTGTGTAATGTGCCTGCTACTTTTCAATGATGTGTGATTGCTATTTTTGAAGATATGATTGAGGATTTTATGGAAATATTTATGGATGAGTTTTCAGTGTTTGGAGACTCTTTTGAATCTTGCTTGCAGAACTTAGAATGAGTCTTGAAACGCTACGAAGAGACAAATTTGGTGTTGAATTGGGAAAAGTGTCATTTCATGGTAGATGAGGGAATTGTTCTTAGCCACAAGATCTCCAAGGAAGGTATCGAGGTGGACAGAGCTAAGATTAAGGTAATATCTAACCTACCACCACCACAGAACGTCAAAGGTATGAGAGGATTCCTTGGACATGCGGGATTCTACCGCCGTTTTATAAAAAATATTTCTATTATTGCTAGACCCTAGATGAGCTTATTAGTCAAGGATGTTATATTTGATTTCAATGCTTAGGGTTTGAATGCTTTTAATACTTTGAAGCATGCTTTAACCATAGCCCCAGTGTTAACCTCATCAGATTGGTCTTTGCCTTTTGAAATCATGTATGATGCTAGTGACTTTGCCTTAGGATGTGTATTAGGGCAAAGAAAGGGCAAGAAGTTGCATGCCATTTATTATGCTAGTAGAACATTGATTGGACCACAACTGAATTATACCACCACTGAAAAGGAGCTTCTAGTGGTAGTCTTTACATGTGATAAGTTTAGGGCTTATATTTTGGGTTCTAAAGTCATTATTTTTACTGATCATGCTACTTTGATATATTTGTTTGCAAAGAAAGATGCAAAGGCAAGACTGATTAGGTGGGTGTTGTTACTTCAAGAATTCGATATTGAGATCAAAGATAAGAAGAGAGATGAGAATGTAGTTGCAAATCATCTTTCATGACTGGAGAAGGATTAAGATGATGGTGAAGAAAGAAAGCCTATCAAGGAGGAGTTTCCTGATGAGTCTGTGTTCATGTTGCAGAAAAAGAAACTGCCTTGGTATGCGGATATGGCTAATTACTTAGCCTGTGGTATAGTGCCTTATGATGTTTTGTATCAACAGTGGAAGAAGTTCTTTACCAACATTAAGAGTTATCATTGGGAGGAACCATACTTATTTAACCAATGTGCTGATGGGTTAATAAGGAGATGTATTTTGGAAGAAGAAATAATGCCTATACTAACACAATGCCATGATTCATCCTATGCAGGGCATTATGGAGCCAACAAGACAGCGAGCAGAGTGCTATAATGTGGGTTCTACTGGCCGACAATCTTCAAAGATGCCAAAGACTATGTGCTCCACTGTGATAAGTGTTAGAGAACAGGGAACATATCCAAGCAGGATGAGATGCCCCAATCTTCGATCCTGGAGGTTGAAATCTTTGATGTCTGGGGCATAGACTTCATGGGACCATTCCTTACGTCTATGGGGAACAAGTCCATACTGGTGGGAGTGGATTACGTCTTCAAATGGACAGAAGTAGTTGCAAGCCCCACCAATAATGGCAGAGTGGTCAGTAGATTCACCAAATTCGGGGTCCCCAGAACACTCATCAGCGACGGAGGAGCGCATTTCTGTAATATAAAACTGGAAACTTTGTTGAGGAGGTATAACGTGCACCACAAGGTCTCCACATCATACCATCCATAGACCAGTGGTCAAGTGGAGGTGGTAAACAGAGAGCTTAAGAGAATCCTGGAAAAGACAGTCAGTGGTTCCAGGAAAGATTGGGTAGCAAGGTTGGATGACATGCTGTGGGCCTACAGAACAACATTCAAAACCCTATAGAAACTACCCCTTATAGGATGGTCTATGGTAAAGCCTGTCATCTACCTATAGAACTGTAACACATAGCATATTGGGCTATCAAATATCTTAATTATGATCTGAAGAATGCCAGAGATAAGAGACTGCTGCAGCTGCACGAACTAGAAGAACTCAGGCATCAAGCATATGAAAATGATAATCTGTACAAGGAGAGGACAAAGCAATGGCATGATGCACACATTAAGGTAAAGACATTTAAAGTTTGTGATAATGTGCTGTTGTTTAATTTTAGGTTGAGGTTGTTTCCTTGAAAGCTTAAATCAAGATGGAGCGGTCCTTTCAAAGTGCATTAAACTTTCGACAGCGGAGTAATTGAATTGCAAAATGATAAAGGAGAAACCTTCAAAGTTAATGGACAACAGTGTAAGGTATACCTTGGTGGTTTGACATATAAGCCGAGTAAGGTAACGTCTTTAAACTGAACATGCAATGAGGTAAGGTCTAGCTGATGACCTTAAACTTAGCCTGTAAGTGTGTTTTGTGTAAGTCATAAAGTAGTTTCAATCACCTAGGTGTGTTATTTTAATATTTTTTTTCATGAATTATTTAATGCATTTGTATGTTGTTAATTTAGTGTTAGTATGATTAGTTTTTCATATTTTAATTAAAAGAAATGAAATAAAATAAAATAAAAATTAAACAAAATAAGTGGAAGAGAATTTTCCAACTCTATGATTGTGGACGAGCTTCAGGGATAAGATGGAAAGTTTATGTTATTTTCCACGATCATGGAGTGCAACTAAATGATCATGGACTTGACCTACAATACGAATTTAAAGAACATTTAAGCAGCCATTTTTTCCCTCCCATTCACTCTTCATTTTCTCAACACTATAACTCTCATATTCTCTCTCTAAAAACCCGATTTTCTTTCCTTTTCATCATTATTTCAAGAGGATTTTACCATTTCCAACTCCATTTTCATTCAAAATCCATCATCTTCAAAGTAAGATTCTCTCATTTTCTACCTTTATGTTTAAAGTTTCTTGATTTTTTTTTCTTTCTTTTCTTGATTGTAAATTAGGGTTTTCTCATTTGCTTTGTTTTTTGCTAGATTAGGGGTTGAATAAGGATAGATTTAGGATGTGTTGCATATTATGGATGTCATTTTTGATTATTTTGCAAGATTAATTGGAATGGGATTGAGCCACATTCTAATGGAGGAAATGCCAAGAATTAAAACTCCATGATCGTGGAGTCAATCAAATGGTCCCAATTTTAAAATTTTTGGTTGCTACTTAAATCATTCATTTTTCTATCCTTTTGCAGCAATGTCTAAGCGAGTCAAATACCTTGCTAAGCATTCCAAGGATAAAGGAAAGGCCCACATCTACAACCACTGGCTTAGTAAATCAATTTGGGGCATCCTTCCTTATTTTCATAACTGAGGAAGGTAGAAATACCAAAAGGTATGCAAAAAGCAAATTATCCTTCCTCATTATTATGATTGGACTTTGCTTGAGAAGCTAGGAGTGCATGAGCCACTCAAAGCCTTGGCTCTAAAACTGGGTTGGGGCAATTTCATTATAGAAGAACACCCTGTTTACAAAGAGCTTGTTCATGAATTCTACACAACATGTGACTTTGTAGGCAACAAAATTGGTATAATTCAGTTTAGACTTAGAGGTAGGCCTATAGAAATGACTTATGACTTGATAGAGGAGGCCACTGAGTTACCCCAGCGTGGGTTTACCTCCAACCACACGGACTTCAAGCCTAAGACCTTTTGGTCTAAGCTCACAGAGGATGCATTAGCTTATGACATTAGAAATGCCCTCAATTGCTGATTAGAGACTCTACCTTGATCCTGCTCCACAAGTACTTAATTGTTTCTATCTTTGCCAAGATAGAAACCAATAAGGTTTCTACATAATAGCTCTTTCCCCTTTGGTGCACATTCAATGGTCATGATTTCTGCACTACCTTTCACATCATGAAATGGTTCATGAAGATGGCTCGACCTACGAGCAAGAAATTAGGTCTAGGCCACATTCTTACTGCCATTGCTCATTGTTTCAATGTAGACCTTACTGACCTAACCATTATGCCATCAGACAAGTTTTCGACTAGGTATTTATATGATACAGGTATCATCGATGCCAAGGGCAATCACTTCCTTGCCTATAGTGACCGGAAGAGCATCAAACAGAGATGCCTCGACCTAGAGGAGGAAGAAGAAGAGGACCAAAAGGAAAGTGATGCAGAAGGTGCCACCATTCCAGAAGAATAAATAGGTATAGAGGCACAACATCAGGAGGAAAGTAAGCAGCAACAACAACAACAAGGCCCAACTGCAACTATCCAAGTGGATAACAACATTGAGGCCATTCTGCTGCGACTTAAGCAAGGAAATGCTGAGAATGCTGCTCGCCTTGCAAGAGTCAAGGATACTGTTCTGGATATCCGTAGAGAGCAACGCTACCAGAGGAGGAAGTTCCTTAAATTCTTTGAGCTCTCTGGCATTACTATTCCCTCCCCCACTCCATCTCCACCATTATCTCCACCTCCTACAGGCACTTGACTCTTAACCCCATCCCTTCTCTTATGTGTCTGTTTTTGTGTGTTTTCTATGTTTTTCTCACACTGAGGACACCATGTTCTCTAAGTGTGGGAATGTTTGTTGTGTGTTTTATTTATGCCAACTTTGTTTATTGTCTATTATTATATGGATTGCTTGTTTGAGTGAATGCATGCTCGCTTGATTAAAGTTGTTGCATGATTGCATGAATGTTTTGAATTGTGATTGCTTGAATATGGCATGAGCACTTTCTTGGAATTAAGTGTGTATTAACTTGAAATTACCTCGATTGGATTAGTTCTTTCTATAAACTTAGCAAATCCCTAGGCATGAGCAGGTATAAATATTTACCTTAGATAATAAGTCTGATCCTTCTATACGTGCACTAGACAATAGAGCATAACTTTGTGAAAAAAATACTAAGATGCGAATGTGATGATTTATGATAAGTGGAGGAAATGACTAAGGGTAGAAAATAAAAATTAAAATAAAAAAAGCCAAAAGGCAAAAAGCTAATTCTTCCGCTATCATCAAGGGTGCCCAAAACTAGCCTTGGTGGTAAGAACAGTGCTAATAACCATTCGAGTGTAGGTAGTATGTTAAGTAACCGGGTACCGTCACGAACAAGAGCCATAAGAGAAATAAAAAGAAAGAGAAATAAAACAAATAAAACCTTATGATCCTCAAAACACAAAGCAAATTAGATCACTCACACTTCAAGTTTGGTGTCAATCATGGATTTGTGTTGTGTTGGCTAGTGCAACTATATGAATGTTCAAGCTTAATTGTCTAAGTTAAACATTTACACCTTCTCATTACTTAGGGGCTTACTAGGTTTATAAGGAACTATACAAGATGGGTGATGACAATTAATAATGTTTGCTTCCAGGAAATGCAATTGCCATAGACCAAGTATTGAACAATTCTTTATTGTGTATGTCTTTGCTTGGGGACAAGAAAAAGTTTAAGTGTGGGAATGTTGATGTGTGTGATTATGCATTAATTTTTTAGATGTTTAAGTAGTATTTATGCATTGATTTTTATTATGTTTTGCTTTGATTATGTTGTTTTTAGTAGAATTTGATGTGTGTGTTGAGCGTGTAGCTTTAAGAAGATAAATAAGAAGAAACAAGAAGTTTTCATGCATGGAGAAACAACTCCACGGTCATGGACCTCAACTCCACGATCATGGAATGGAAGCTAAAATAAGAAGAACCTACTGGATTTTTCCACGATCCTGGACTTCAACTCCATGATCGTGGACTTCATGGAGAACTGCCCAAAACCTACTGGATTATTGCACGATCATGGACCTCAACTCCAGCATCATGGAGTCAAGGCCAAACTCAAGAAGAAAAGCTACTGAAGCAGTCCACGATCATGGAGTTGAAGTCCATGATCGTGGACCAAGAATTATTGAGCAGGATAAAAGAAATCAAAAGTTAAGAACAGTGAGATCCATGGGAGAACAATACAAAAGACCATTAAAAAGGCATTCAAGGATAATGGGAGCCAAGTCAAGAGTCATGGATAGAAAAGAAGAAAAACAAAAAATCATTAAAAAGCTAGAATAATGGAAGCCAATTCAAGAATGATGGAAAAGAAAGAAGAAAATGGCAAGAAAAAGAAAAAAGGGACTCCTCCACTGAAAGCTAGAAGATAAGCTAGTAGTGAGGATATATAGAAAGGGGCTATTGACCTCTAGGGAGAGGATTTTGGGTTGAACATTGTAAGGGGTTTTCTCTTGGTATTCTTCATTTTTCTTGTATTCTTGTTGTAAGCCATGAGTGGCTAAACACCTTCTATATGATTTGATTTCTGAATCTCTTGTGGGATAACTGTTTGTGTTTGTACTTTGATAATATTGCTATGAATGGTTAATTCTAAAGTTTGATTTTGGAAACAAACTCTACTATATGATTGCAATGAGAGTTGGATTATAGAATGCCTGTTCATTGAGAGATGTTCAATTATAAAGGTTAGTTTTCTGATTGATTACTTATGCTCTGTGGTTGCAATGAGAGTTGAATTGTGGAATGCTTATCCATTCTAGTTAGGTCGGTGTGTGAGAGAGATCCATATGCACCTAATTTCTGTATGATTGTTAGATAGTCTCCCTAATTGGAGGACCCTAAATGTGACTAATGAATTCTGAAGATTAGAGTGAGATTTAGTCGATTTCACCTCGAGAGAGGGTTTTTGATGCTATGGGATATCTTGGGTAGCAATAAGCACGTGATAGTTATCCTAGCTTAGTGATGATGATTTCAAGTCCTATGGTCCTCATCAATTGTTTTACCTTTTAATTCCAAATCCATTTTTGAAGTAGTGAATAAAACTACATTCGTCACGGCCACGATCAGAATACAAGGAGCTTGAACGAAGAACCACTAATTCTTCCAATTGGTCAAGTCATAAGGTCATGAGCCAACAAATATAAAGCAGCCATGAATTCATTTATTCAAGAGCAAGTAATAATGGAGCTGCAAGAATATGACTTTTACAAGTTCTATTTAGAGCTTAAAGAGGTGCATAAGACCATAATATTGCTTGGGCTGAATTTAGAAGAGAATGGAGCCTAAAGTATGCCATTTGGGTCTAATTATAAAGCCATAGCCTTATTTCATAAGCCTATGGAGTAGTTAGGTATACTAGGCCATATGTTAGGCCTATTGAGAACCCAATAAGAAAAGGAAGTCAGGCTAATTATTAACCTAATTAGCTTGCATGAATTTCCATGTAATTATTGTTAGTGTATGCTCTAGAGCATCATGTGTATTTGTACTATACGTTTTCATTAATAAAGGCATTATTCATTATATAGTACAATGTTTTAAATGAACTTGTTTTACTTGGAGTATTAAACTATATATTGAAGTCCA
>CANYBF010806750.1:0-12003 GCA_948192965.1 Dalechampia spathulata
AAACTCAAATCCTAATCAAACTAATTAGATTTTTTAGTATTTTGATCAAAAGCTAATTGAAACTAGTTAAATTCTATGTGATTCAATCAAATTCAATCAAGTTTTAAGCTAAAATGAAGTTACAAATTCGCGTTCTTTTTCAGAATTGAGAGAAAATGTGATCTCAAAACCCTAAGCAAAATTCCTCCCGCCAAAATAACTACCTTTCAAATTATAACAGATCCTACGAACATACCCGATCGGGTATACTAATGAAGCGAAACGGGTATGACAACTTACCCGAACGGGTAAGATGCATGCCCAAATGGGTAAGATCAAACTTACCCGAAAGGGTAAGTGTCATACCCTAACACAATCCAAGGATACTCGAACGGGTATAAGACTCAAAATGACAAAAAGACCTAAATGCAACCCTAATTTGAATCCTGAACTGCACCGGAATGAACCAAAATGCCCGTGAGGGCAAAACGACGAGGAGATAGGCTCGATTCATCCCAATCAATCCGACCGATCCAAAATTAGGGTGCGACAAACACTCAATCAGATTCCATAATAAATATAGCCATATCTCACATCACATGGAAGGGTAATTTACATGATATTCACATAACAATTTCATCTTTCACATAACACCTTTTTGCATTCAATTTCCCTTTTTCTTGCATAATCATTCCATTAATGTATGTACATATGAATGTGATGGAATATCCGTTTTCCTTCAGAATGCATCATGATATGCATTCCCCTCTATTTTTCCTATATCATAATCATGAATGCCCAACATTCTTATATATATATATGTGCACATAGTACTAGCCTGGCCATATACCACTATCTTTTTAGTATTTTCATATCATGGTGTTCCGTTATATATTTTTTTTGATAACATATTATCGCCACCCTCTATTTTTATTGAGCTCCTCATTATCCTCACTGTTCGCTCATTTTCCTTCTTCCTTATCTCTCCTATGCATGTGGCTTAGTACTCGTACCCCATTTTTGGTACGCATGTGTGTTCCGCTATCTTTTCGGTAACATATTATCATATGCTTACATTGCTCATTTTCCCCCTCCCTTATTGCTCCAACATGCATGCCATGATACATGCAATCGTGAAAATGACATGCTACATGAATAATTATTATTGCAATCATATATAATTAAATATTCTACTATAGCACAGAATCTCATCAGCATTGTCCTTTCTTGTTAAATGATGTAATTCAAAACATATTCACATATTAATATTAAGGTAAACATCTTAGCTTACCCGTTGACTCATTTTAAATGAATCAACATATTAATAGCATAGACAAGCCATCATAACTAGCACAAACCTGCCATCGTTTTTCCTTTGTCTATGATTTGAGGAATAGGTTCTCTATCTATATTATCGCCTAATCATAACACAATGTATCTTTTAATATTCCAATCAATCATAAACATAAATCATATGTAAACCATCTTATTTTTCATATCATTGAAATTCTCATAATCATATCATATGGATAAATTATTCAATCATGTACATATTTCTCAAAGAAGATCATAACCATATAATTAATCCTTAAAGGAATGAGAAGTTAATTAATCATCCATATTCTTCATTAACTTTTTTTTTATTATCATGATAACATATCTCATATTTTAACCTTTAGTTATTAGGATAACTCATTAGCAATTTAATTAGAATAACATCCAAAAATCATGTTGCTTAGCCATAACATAGTCCATCTTTCCTACCATTTTCATTAGGTAAATGAATTCTAAAAATTTTATATCTTTATACCATTAAAAAGTAGACTTCAATTGATGTGAAAAGCTTAGGCGTGAATTTTAATCCTTTATCTTACTTGTTTAATTACCATAAACTTTATCTTAGTTGATTTAAATTACCTCATTTATATATAGATCATCATTTTAGCAATAGATTTAATTCATTAACACTGCCATAAACAATCAATATAAGAGATTTACTTAATTGTATTTATATATAGTTTAGATAATGCATGCAATAACATCATGCAACTACACTACCTTAATATCTTACCATCACCATAACTAGCATTCTAACTTCCCAAAAACTCATGCATGCATGAAAAAAAGAGAGGCACATGTGAGGTTTAATCCCTCATAACATACATATCCATGCCACTCATTATGCACAAATTACATATGCAAATAACTATGGATACTACATTTGAATAATTAAACACATTTTGGACAAACCGCATGCTACAAAAGGCTTCATAAATTACACACACATGAATCACAACTAATAGCATATTAATCCACCTTCAAATAAACCACAACTACCCAAAACATAAGGTTCCCTCCAAGGTAGCGACTTCTACACCCAAAACTCTAAACACTACCATAAAAAGCAATATCTAAGTGTAAATTCTCATGTTATACACCCTTCTACATGCTAATGAAGCTCCCAAGATAACATGCAACCAAAAACCTAAGCAACCAAGGAGTGTTTGGTGTGTGTTTGGTGAAGAACGAAGTGAAGAATAGAGAGGAAATGAAATTACCAAAGTGAAGAAGTGAGAACTGATATGATTTTCTTAAGTTCAAGCTTATATATGACTAAGCTTTAATTCCATGTGCTAAGCCTTATCAAGACATGCAATGCACCCCTCTAACAAGCCTTCCTAAGATGACACCTCACTCTTCTAATTAACAACACATTTTAAGTAATCATTACATGTAATCATGAGGGTAACAATCTTACTTACCATGCACACACCCATACTTAATCCTACCTTATATGCTTAAAATGCAAGGCACCACTTAAAGCCATATATTATACGTATATGCTTCATATTAATTAACATAATTTAATTTATTTATTTATTTAAGCATGTAAATTATTTAATATAAATTTATAAATACATAGTTTACAATTAATCACATATTTACATGCCAAATTAAATCAAATTAACAATACATATTATTTAATTAAGTTAATACTCATCAAATTAATTCTATAACATGTATTTATTTTAGCATATGTCTTATCCAAAATTCCCATCAAATTCTTAAGCACATTCAATAAATAATTAACATATCATGCATAATTTTCAATATATAACTCTAAGTGTGTATCGTGAGGATGTGATAGATGTAATTAGTTCATCAGTCAAATTACATATTTTTGAATTGGTTATTCCTCGCCCCCCATAAACCAAATATACATACAAAATGTCAACTCCTATTTCTTTGCAAATACGGTTCAACTTTACATAGAATTGAAGTATAATCATTAACTGTAGTAACCTTAATTGATAACCAGCATCATAAACATTTATCAATCTAAATTAGTCTAAAATTAAGGGGATTATGTTATATTATATTATAAGGTTCATGTATAGTTAGTTATGGTTTCACTTCATAAACATTGATTGAGCTTATGTTTCAATTTACCCTTTATTAAATAGAAAATGCACTTCAAAATTAAGAATTTCATAATATCATTCCCTCAGGATCTGATATACAAACATAAACATAATACTCAACACTTGATTAAAACCTTACAATTCATTTTTCTTCAATTAATCCCATATATAAAAATCTACACTTCCATGGTTTCCAAAGCAACTAATATTCCTATCATCATGTCATTGAAATTACTTGAGCCAAGGCACCTATATGCTAAAATGGGTGATTAGCTTATAACCTAGTAATGGTTTCTATACATCATGCATACTAGAGATGTCTTATTAAGAGGTTACGTCTATTAGTTTCTCATGCATTCAAACAATTATCCATTATGCATAACATATCTAAGTTCATGTAAGATATGCATGAAAAATTCATAGTTTTTTTAACCTTAGCTTAGAATTTTAAATTACGATTATTCATCATTATTAATGCATTTGCTAACTTTAGGAATGTTGGACCCTCGAGAAATAAGATCATACAGTCCAATAATAGTTTAGTTAGGTTCATAATTCCTATATAATTCATCACTAACTAAATTAATTACTACCCTCCAATAGTAGTAAGTTGTTACTTTGCTTCGTACCCACTCTAACATCATGCATGCAATGAATAATCACTATAACATATATAAGTTTATCTCATATATTTACACTTGGTGCTTGAAAAGAAAGAAAATAATTCAACTTAAATATCTAATTATTTAACAGCCATATTTCATGTATAAAATACATACAATGCTTTCCTCTCACTAAAAAACATATTTATGGGTTAAAATCATAAACAATAACACATAGCTCATAAAAAGATTCAGCTTAATTCTTAATAAATCTAATTAGTTCAATAGTTAATTCAAGGATTTTCTATCATGCAATAATATATATGGTTAGCCTTAGCTAATAAACAAATTTATGCCATTTGGGGTTCAAACTTAATACATAGCCCAAGATTAACGAAACTTATACATTAATTAACATGAACTTAACAATATATGCAACTACCTAATCATATAGTTTGATTAAATATTATATATACTAACGAGTCCCTTACAAACACCATCACTCTTAAGTATAACATATATTATATATTGGTTAACCTTTTCCTAGCATTATAAGCTCCTTTACGCAATAAAACTATCATTTCAACCAGCTGTAATGCATATTAACATTCTTTAGCTTTCTAATAAAATGTAACAAACATAATACATTTGATAACTACATAGTTAATTTGCACACTCAATCAAACACATAAATTTGACTAGCTGCTTAATTAATATAACTTTACACCATACACATAAGTTACAAGTTAAATCATCAACATACATAGAACACAAGTTTCCCTATATCAAAACATAAGCATATTTAAATCCCATCATCAAATGGTTATTATATTATGTAATAATGATTATATAATAATGATACCTCTTATTATACATCCTTCTGGTTTGAAACAAAGCCTTGCTTACCATTAACTCAAAAGTTCTTCCTTATTGCTTTTCTTTCTTCATGATTAAGAGAATGAAAGAAGAGTCCACTAAATAGTTTATACTTACATTATCTACATTTTATACATAGTTCATAATCAAGTACAAAGAATATATATTACATTACATGCATTTTATGCATAGTCCATAATTTAGTAAAAGGAATATATATTACATTACATGCATCTTTTGCATAATTCTTAGTTGAATAGGAGAAACATATATTGTATTACATAAGCCTCATACATAGTCTAGGTTTGAGCAAATGCAATATTAGATGCATCGACCATATTTCATGCATATCATACATTTCATGAATATAAGCATTAGTTATTTTATTTTCCAAGAAATTGAATGAGAAGCTCAGGGTTGAGTAGCCTAAAACATCATAAAATCTTTGAATGCTAGAGAGAAAATGACCTAAAATATCATGACTTAGGATAAATAGACTAAAACCTTAAGAAATGTTTCCATACTTAGAGGAAATTCATTCTTGTTCATTTATTTTATTCTAATCAATTTTACTTTATCTTTATGCTTTTAAAAATCATAATTGAAGCATAGTTTTATATCTATAGTACATTGTTTCATAAATATAAGTTATTGTTAATAGGAGGGTCACATCTTTATAAATTCTAAACCAAATTCTCTTAACTTACTGGAAGTAGCCAAACTCAAACCATAAGTATTATGATAAGGAAAGAGAAAAATTTTTCTTAACTTGCTAAAAGTAGCTAAACTCAAAATTTGAAATCTTACTATGAGAAAAGGGGAAAATTTTTTAATTTGTTAAAAGTAACCAAACTTAAATTATTAAGTCATCCTATGAGGAAAGAGCCAAATCTTCTTGATTTTTTACGAGAAAAGGGATAAATTTCCTAACTTTATAAGAGTAAGCAAACTCAAATCATGAAATATGAGCTTAAGGAAAGGGCCAAATTTCCTTAACTTGCTAAAAGTAGTCAAACTTAAATTATAAAGTATTCTCTCAAGAAAAAGACCAAATTTTCTCAATTTAAAATAATAAACAAACTTAAATATGAGGAAAATATATAGAAATAATTAAGCCTTTTCTAAGTTTTAGAGTACCATAAAAGAATAGTTGAGCCTCACATTTCCACGAGGATATCTTAAAGAAATAGTCAAGCCTTACCTAAGTTCAATGACATTACTAAGAAATAACTAAACCTCACTCTTTTATGAGGATATAATAAAGAAATAGCTAAGTCATGTCCTTTCAAGAAAACATCATGGAGACATAGCTAAGTCTCATTAAAATTCTCATGTTAAGTCCTACAATAAAAATAACATCCTAATGGAAAGCCTTTAATGGAAATTCAATTAAGTTTCCAACACTAATCTCAATGAGTTAGTCATAATTAACTTACCTCATATACATGTTCTTTTACTTGTTATATGAATGCTTATACTTTAACATTATTTTTCATGAACCCAGTTTTCTAAAATTATTTTGAAGAAAGAGAAAATTGCCTTGAATTTAATGATAATAGAATTGTCGCTTAGATCTCTAACTTTTAAACTTTGAGTTGGTTTTTATATTTTTCATAAATCAAGTTTAGAAGTTTAAGCAAAGCTTTTGATGGAAAGTTGACAACAATCCTTTGAAAAATGTTATTTTAGGTGAAAAAATGAAATGAAACTTAGTGAATAAGGTTCATATTAGGCTTGAATCAAGAAATTTTGTTTGATGTAACTAGAAGTAGTATTATCTCTTATTTTTATGGTTGAATTGATTTTATAATTGATTTACTTAGTTTTCCATGGTTTATCAACTAAGTTTTTTTATTCAAATTATTAAATTTTCTATAGTTAGTGAATTAAATTCATAGTTCAATCACTTTGGTTTAGGTCATTCAAAAACCTTATTTTTCATTATAAATATATCATTAAGCTTTTGCTAATGGAAGGAGGATTCAAATGAAAATAAGGAAAGACCTAGCTGGTAAACACTCAAGGCATTAATATAAGAATAATAAAAAGAAATAAGATATAAAGCTAACCTAACATGTGAACAACCTTAAAATATACAAATACTAATAATCATTATATTAAAACATATCATGAAACTATAGTCTTAAGGAAATAAAACACACAATTAGAAATAATCCAAACTCACAATATATGCCTAAATAACCATGATATCATTATTAAACATACCAAACATGCAATCTTAAACATATCATTATATAACTTAGAATTCAACTAAATATTACAAGATTTATAATCATGATAATAAATAAAAACATGTGATCATATTTGAATCTAGCAAAATCAAAAAATTAAACTAAACATATTTCTACAATTGTAATAAATAAGAAAATGAATAATAAATAATAAATGAATTAAAGATTAAAATAATGTAAAAAAACATGAAATGTAACATTCAAATCAAGGTATGAGCCATAAATCATATAAAAAACTAAACAATTACACATATAGGTTAAAAATATTTATATAAATGTATAGGAACATATGGTGCCGCTTAGATTGAGTTTAGTGGTAGTTCGAATGGTTCTTGTGCTACATAAAGTGGCATATCAAGTGCCTTTAATTTCATAGCAATTTTTTACGTCCATTTATGTAATTTTTTTTATGAAACCTAATTATGTTTAACCCCTAAAACTTAATTTCTTATCAAAAATGTCTAATAGTAAAGATATGAATTCAAATCAAGTTAGAAAATAAAAAAAATCAAAGAATATGAATGAAAATAAATAAAAATTGATCTAATGCAAAAGTGGAACAATAAATTTACCCTTAGATAGACATTATTTATACTTTAACTAGGAAGTTAAACTAAATAGATTGCCCACAATATTAATGAGAATAATTTGAAAAGTTGATATCTTATTGAATATAATTTGATAGACAGTTATAAAAAATCTTCTATGTTTTAGTTATATGATTTCCTTTTTTTTATGTGTGGTACCCCTCAAAAGAAGCTTAATGATATATTTATAGTAAAAAATGGAATTTATAAATGACCTAGACTAGAGTTATTGAATAAGATTGGTTCATGAATTGTAGAAAATTGGATGGTTTGACTTAAAAAGCCTTTAGTGTATAAACCATGAAAAATCAAGTGGATCAATAGAAAATCAATCAAACATGAAAACTAGAGACAACTTCTAGTAACATCGTATCTTATTTCAAAATTCAAGCCTTATGTAGGCTTGATTAACTAATTTTAGCCTCAGTTTAACATAAAACCACATTTTTAAAGGACTACTATTAAATTTCAATAAAGCTTAAGTTAAATTTTAAGATTCCATTTTATGAAAAATTTGAAATCTAACTTAGAATCTAAGACTTTGAGATCCAAAACAAAATTTTACTAGCATTATCAAGTGGTGAGCAATTTACCTATGCTACATGAAATTTACTATCTACATGTGTTTAATATGAATTAATAGAGAATGAGAAAAATAAAAACTAAGCTAAAACCTTTTTATTACTTTCCTTTCCTTCTTATATCAATTATATGAAGTTAGTTATATCTTAATGAGATGCATGCAAAAGCTTAGAATGGGTAAAAACTCCATTTTATAGGTCTTTAGCCAATTTATTAAACGAGACTTAATAACCTATATTTAATATCTTAGTTCTTTAGTAACTTTGATAATGATAGTTAGTTAAAGGTCAACTCCTTCTTATTTCTTATTTCTCTATTGGTTACTAAAATGTTGGTTGATGTATGTTAATTTGCATGCATATTCAGTCATTTTTAGTTAGTGTTTAATGTTCATTTTATTATGTTTTCACCTTGATTTAGTGGAATTTGATGAGTTTGTTGAAGTGTGTAGCGTTAGGGAAGTAACAATGAAGAAATGAAGCATTTTGGGACTTCAAGGAGTAAGTCACGATCGTGACATTCAAAGTCACGATCATGACAGAAGTGATGCAAGGAAGACACTTTCAAACAAAGTCATGATTGTGACAGAAGCTAAGCCAAAAGAAGAGGATCCAAGCCAAGTTAAGTCATGATCGTGACATTCAAAGCCATGATCGTGAAAAAAGGAAAGAAGCCCGAGCACCATCAAGCAAGCAAGTCACGATCATGACTTGTAAAGTCATGATTGTGACTTCTCAATTATGAGCCATTTAAAGTACGAAATCTACATAAGATTGAGAGGGAAAATGGGATCCATGGGGGGAATAAAAACAAAAAACTTTAATGGAGACCTCATGGGCAAAATAATCAATAAGATGGACAAAAATACAATTAAATTGGAGTTAAAGCTGGAGGAGCCCCAGTCAAAGCATAAAAAGAGGATGACATCTAGGGTTAAGGGGCATTCACCATCTGCACTAACAGCAATTCAACCTTTAGGCAATTTTGTATAGTGTTCTTCTTTGTTCCTCACTTCTTCTTGTATTTCCTTTCCAGCCATGAGTGGCTAAGCACTTTGTGTGGGATTTGATCTCTAAATCCCTTGTTGGGATAACTGATTGTGTTTTGTTAACATTACTATGAATGTTTAATTTTAAAGTTTGATTTTGGGAACAAAACCTCTGCTTTATGATTGCAACGAGAGTTAGATTATAGAATGCTTGTTCATTAATAGATGTTCAATTCTAAAGGTTAGTTTTCTAAATGATTACTTAAGCTTTGTGATTGCAACGAGATTTGGATTATGGAAAGCTTATTCATTCTGGTTAGATTAGTGTGTGAGAGAGATCTACATACTCATAATTCCTGTATGATTGCTATATAATTTCCCTAATCGGAGGACGTTGATTGTGACTAAGGAATTCTAAAGATTAGATTGAGATTTAGTTGATTTCACCTCAAGAGAGGGTTTTCAATGCCATGGGATATCTTGGGTTACAATAAGCACATGACTATCATCCTAGTTTGGTGATGATGATTTCAAGTCCTATGTTCCTTATCATTTATGTTATCTTCTTGCTTTTAAATCCATTTCATTTCTTTATGTATGCCGTTCAACATTTACTTACTTCTGAATACCAACCCATTATCCTCGCTTAAACAAATCAGAAATCCAAGTAGTGGTGGATAAACTAATAAATCCTTTTGGGATCGATATTTTACTATAGCAATCTGTATACTTGCAGTGAAGTAGTGAATAAAAACTACTATCATTTCAGGGACGATCAAGTTTTTGGTGCCATTACTGGGGATTTACGAGTTTAACATCAATACAAAGAAAGTAAAGTTTGATTAAGTATTTTATGTTATCTTTAATTTTTGAGTTGTGTAGGTGTATGAGCAGAAGTACCAAGAACTCTCAAGTACCACTATTTGAAGCTTGTGAAGATTTGACAAGACTTGACAAAGAAAACCAAAGAGTTACTCAGGAAATAGTTATACAGGAAAACCGAGTAGAGATGGCAGAAGAACAAAGAACATTGATGGACGTAGTCAGGCTTGGTTTCTATGCTAATCAACAAAGCATAATGAGACCAGCCATAGTAGCCAATAATTTCAAGATCAAGCCTGCTCTACTGCAAATGCTGCAGTCTTCAGTACTGTAAGAGTAGCACGCCCCAGACACGGGAGCGCTGCACGCTGTTCGGCATGAGATGCCGTGGTGCTTGATCTCAATGGCGTACTTCCATAGTTGATTGTTTCTTTAACCTAGAAAGATCGCGTCAAGGTTATTAAGTGGAGTCGCCACCCAGTTTTTTTGCCAATTCAATTGAATGACTTAGAAAAACTGGGAAACAAAACCCGGGCCTCCCCATGTTGGGAAGCGGCCTGAATTTCTTCAGAGTTTGGGTTTGGGATTTCAAATTTATTAATGTTACATTTTATTATGTTCACTTATTTAATCTCAATGAATACTCCTAAACACGCGATTAGGTTTAAGTTTGTTAGCATACTTTTTCATGGCATAGGGCATACGAAGGAAAGCAAACCACATATAATAAAGCGTAAAGAAAGCATAAAGAAAGCTTAAATGCAAAAATAAAATGTGGGCAAATACAACCCACCCAAAAGAAAGCAAATAAATAAGAAACAAATAAACAAAAATAAAACAATTTGGGTATTTAATACAACCCAACCAAAATAAAAGCAATAAAAACACTAATTTTGGGCCTAAGACCCAATTACTCTCTTCATGGCCCAAATGGGTTTTCCTTTTGATTGGGCCTCGGGCCCGACCCATCTACTCCTTCCAAATTAACCTAATAACTGCAAAATAGGAAACAAACGCATAAAAGGAAACAAATACGAATAATAAATGGCACTAATCATGAAATCACACATAAATCACGCAGACATGCCTAAATTAACATAAGCAAAATACGGAAATCGAAAAGCAAAATTGGAAACTCAAGATCATATGCGATCGCGTATGATATTGTGAAGATCATACGCGATCGCACATGATGATATGCGAACGAGGCAAAAGGCAAAATAGATCATATACGCATGCTTAAAATGTAACATATGGCATAAGCAATCAAAATAAAACAAAATTGAACATATGTGAATGAGCATAATCATATGCGAATGAAGCAAATAATAAGAAAAACACGCGTAAAAGGCTTAAAACATGGCATAGATGATCCGGCAAATAAAATACATCAAATAGAACATATGCGATCGGGAAGATCATATGCGATCGCATATGATATTGAGGTTATCATACGCGATCGCACATGATAATGTATGAAATACGAGGTGAAAGCAAAACATGAAAAATCACACAAATTCAATACGCAAAGCAATAAAACGAATCAATTTTCAACAATTTAGGCATGAATATGATGAAAGAACGCATAAAAAGCAATATAAGAGTAATGGATTAATAACCTCTTGTAGATTCTCCTTAGCTCCAAGTAAGGGGATGAGAAAAAAATCCAATTCTAAGCGTAAGGGATTGAAAACCACCTAATCTAAGTGATTTTGTGAATTGATTTTAATCTTAGTTGCTTAGATTAATCAAAATTAGGTTTAGGAGTGTTTTTCAGCCGTCAGAAAACCCTAATCCCGCCTCTCTAAGTGCTAACCCCCATCAGAATGGAGTTCCTAAGCTTTTAAATTTGCTGCCCCGGAGACATACGCGATCGCGTATGTCAACATATGC
>CANYBF010806911.1:0-25402 GCA_948192965.1 Dalechampia spathulata
CGTCCCTCATCCGACCGAGAAGACACGCTTCCCAACGAGGCGACGTCACACAGTCAAGCATATAAACACATTCATTGCCACATGAATACACATATATTCATTCACATACATTCATACACATACCAATACATTCACGTATACGCATGCACCTAAAGATACGTACACATACATCCCTAGGTATCTCTATACGTATAACTCCTAGGGTCTCTATCGTGGGTGTAACAAAGAGTTCTACTAGCTCTTCTTCAATCATCTTCTTCATCTTCTTCTAAACTTGTATGAGATTAATTAACCTTAATCCTTCTAGTATTTGAGTTTTGTCTTCTCTTCTTCCTTCTTACGTGATCTTCTTCTTTTTCTTTCTTCTAATTTTTGCCTTCCTCCACTCACAAATATCACTTACCCTATATATGCCCCATTAGTCAAACTTAGGATCAAATGTTTGACCCATTAAGCTTATCTCTTCCACACTTCTTTCTTTTTGTTTTATTTAATAATTACATATATCTATATATTCTATTATTTCATTTAACCCTCTTTTAAATTTTATACATAACTTATACACATATAATACGTATACACCTTCACATACGTATACATACATGTACAACAAATAATTCTTACTCAACACACAAGTAAATCCTTCCAAGCATACATACATACATACATGTATACTAGTGTACAAACTACTAGGGTCTCTCATGCGGGTGTAACAATTAAAACCTTTTTGATATACCTCTTAATAGGAATAAGGGAAGTGCAACTGAAACGTGTATTTCAGGCTTATTAATTTGGTGTTGTTATAGTTCTAGAGGCTGTTTGATGTTGTAATTGGCTTTCTTATAGTATCATATGCCTAGAGGATAAGAATAAATTTGTTTCCCCTAGTAAAGTTGTCATTTTTATCATTTCCCCAAGCATTTATGTTAAGAAAAATTTGACAGAGTTCCAATAATAATTTCATAATCCCAAAATTTCTTTAAGCATAAATACCACAATAATTCCATCATAACAACATCTTCGCAAGAGTTTGGCTAATAGGTCTAGAGATTAGCTAACCTTTTGTTATGGTATGAGAGTTACTTTGTTGGTGTTTAGATTTTGGAAGAACAGAATTGGAAGGGCGGTATTGCTTAGGAGTATTTAGATGTGTATTCTAGTAGGTCGTATCAAATTCAGAATACTTGACTTTCGGCCTTATAAAAATATCATTCACCTGCAAGAGGAAAAACAAAGGATTAAGTTTAAATTGGAGTTATGAATGCCATTTAAACTGGATTAGCCAAGTTTTAACATTTAATAATTATGTTCATGATATGAAGAAAATAATATTTTTATGCTTCTTGACATGTATAAATATGTATATATATATATATATATAATTATAATATAATATAATATAATATATTATATTATATTTTGTAATATAATTTTTTGTATTATAATATAATATTGTAATATATATATATAAGTGTTTATATATGTGTGTGTGTGTGTGCGCGTGTATATATATATAGGAGGTTTGGGTGCTGTTTGTGATTGGGAGGTGTTGTGCGAGTGTGCGTACAGTATATAGTGTGTCTGTTTAATATATAAAAGGTAAGGAAATGTTAGGAACTTACCTGGGTAGTAGATGGGGCATAGTAGAATTTAAGGATTTTGGGCAAAGAGGAAATAGCAAGAGCAGTAAAGTATTGGCCAAGAAGAAAGGGTTCTTCACGGCAAAGGGGTTTTTAGGGTTTTTTTTTATTCTTGGGCTTGGGCTTTGTATTTTTTGTTTTGTTATTTTATTTTATTTTTATTTTATTTTATTTCTTTGTTTTATTTATTCAAATTATAAGATTAGTTTATACATCAATAAACCATCTTACGGGGGACATTGTTTCTACCATAATTAAATTGATTTTAATTAATTTAAATAATTAAATAAATTAATTTTATATTAATTAATTTGATATTTTTATTAATTAAAAGATATTTAATATTTGAGCTATTTATTAATTTAATAGGCTTGAATTGTAAATTTAGGCCATTAATTAATTTAATAGGCTAGTTTTAATTAATTTAAGAACAAATAAATAAATTTTATTAATTTATTTAATATTTTATTAATTAAAGGTTGTTTAGTAAATTAAGCCATTAGTTAAATTAATTGGCTTAATTTCTTAAAAAAATGTGATAAAACAGTTACCATATTGATAATGGAGAAAGTGCAAGAAATGTGTACGTGACGGTTATCAATATTTGGAACGACGGTTATGCACGAAGATAAATAGCAAGTGAGGGCAATGAGGAAAGGACAACGATCAACCATAAAAACACTCTGAAACAATTTTCTTTCTAGTTTTAATTTCTTTAACCATGGCTTATCTCTTTTTATTTTAAACAATATTTCTTTCAATTTATAGCCCATTATTTTCATATTATATTCTTGTTTAATATTATTTTCCTGAGCTTAATTCTCAATTACAAGCAAATCGGAGATCCACAATTATTTTGATCAAGAAGTCAGAAGGTGTAGAAGGTAGAAGAGGTAGAATCCTCGAGGAGCAAACAGACATCTAAAGAACTCGGAGGCCATGGGTAAGTCCCTCATATTAGTGTTGGTGTTGGGGAAACATATCAACCACCCCGTAAGAGGGAGGAAACCCACATTATCCCAAGAGGTAATCCTTCTGGAGGCCGTCAAACTATAGGCAGGAGTCACAACCATAATTAATTCCAAGGTTATACTAATCATATGTCTCATCCTATCCATTATGATGATGATATTCAGAGCCCAGGGGGCAATGTAGGGGGAAGGTCATTTCCTTCGCCACAGCCTATGCCTGTTAATATTGACACCGTAAGGGAAGTGGTGCATGAACTATACGGATCGGGTCTGTGATAAATAAGACATCTAGAGTTTCATAAACCATATCCTGATTTTATTGATAGAGAAAATCGTTACCCTAGGGGTTATAGAATTCCTGATTTCTCTTTATTTACAGGAGAGGATGGGTAATCAACTGTTGAGCATATTGTTAGATTTACCATTCAGTATGGTGAACTGGCAAATTATGAAAATTTTAACTTGTTTAAGTTACGTCTATTTTCTAACTCTTTGAGAGGGGCAGCTTTTACATGGTTCTCAACTTTGCCCAGGAATTTCATATGTACGTGGCAGGAAATGGAAAGACAGTTTCACACTCAGTTCTTTAAAACTGAGCCAGAAGTTTATGTGGCAAAGTTGTCTAGGTTGACACAAAGTCTAGGGGAATCTGTCAATTATTTTATTGCAAGGTTCAAAAAACTAAGAAATCGGTGCAAGATTTTTCTGCCAGAAACAGAGTTTATGAAAAATGGCTCAGCATGGGCTTGACATTGAGTTGAGAAAGAAATTCTAGGGAATGGAATTTGTGATTTGTATGAAATGACAGTCATGATGTCAGAATATGAGGAGTTGCTGAAGGATGAGAATCATAGAAGAAAGGCAGTCATGGGAACTTATTGTCAAAAAGTTAACCAGGATGTGACCGTGGCTGATTTAATATCCACTGACTCCTAGATCTGCCCACTATTAACTAAGCCAACAGAGGAGAAGAAAAAGTCTCAACCTCACAATAATCAGTATTCTTTTGATGTAGGGAAAACTGAAGAGATTTTTTATTTCCTCCTTAAGGAGAAGTTTATTAAGTTACAGGCTGATCACATCATTCCTAACAAGGAGGAGCTCAATGAGAAGTCATAGTGTAAGTATCACCATTCGTGGACTCATTCAACTAATGCATGCTGTGTTTTAGAAATGTGTTACAGGATCCTATTGATAAGGGAATTATGAAGTTCCCTGAAAGGTCAGAAGCAATGATGGTAGAGGAAGATCCATTTCCCCCAGTAGCAACAGTGAATGCTACATCTATAGATCTCAAAAAATTGTTGAATAAGAAAGAGACTGATAGAAAAGAAAGGGTTCCCCCTAGAACTTTCCTGAGGCATCGATGGATGCCAAAGAAAGTTGGTGAAAACGCTGAGGATAAGATTAGGTGATTAGAAGGTGAGCTGAAGGATCTCAAGCTGGAGGTAGAAAGGAAGAAGGCAGACACTGAGATTTACAGAAAGAGGTCAGAGCCAATGATGAGAGAATACAAGAACTACAGGAAATCCGAGTCAAGATTTCAAAAGAGCCGGTCGATGTTTGTAATTCTCTCAGACCCAAGGGAGCAGTGGCAGCTTCTTCATCATAAGAAGTGTCCCCAACCTTTAACTCGCACACAAAAGATAAGACTCCAAAGGAAGAACCTAGCGGAGAAATACAAGGCTATGGATTTCATAAAAAGGTAAAAAGTAAGGAGGAACAGGGAGAAGCCAAGTGGGAAATGACTGATGTACTTAGGGCAGAAGAGGGAAATCAAGGAAAAGAAATCAAACCTAAGATGAAGTTTGGTAGGAAATCGATAGAGGATGATATAGAGTCGAGTGGAAGTAGTGAAAATGCAAAAGACACGTTTATGGCAGGTAACATTTCTATTCCTTTTGGTTGTACCACTTCCTTTTTGTTATTACCAGCTTATTTTCAAAAGCAAAAAAAAAATGGGGGTGGAAGCAAGGCAAAGTGAGAAAATGTACATACCTGGGGTGACAGGAGCTAGCACATTTTCAACTTCTAATGCAGTTAGTGGGGTCACCATTCAAGCTAGAGGTTCTGGAGAGTCTAAGCAGGTGGTACTGGAGAAGCCATCAGAGAAAATGACAAGACACATTAAGCAATTGTATATTCAAGCACATCTTAATGGAAGACCAATTTCAAGAATTTTGGTCGATAATGGATCGGTTGTCAATATAATACCTTTAAGGATGCTTTGGAACTTGGAGAAATCTATTTATGATCTCATTTCAACTGATATTTCTATTTCAGCTTTCATAGGAGAGTTAACCAAGACACTTAGGGTTTTACCTGTGGAAATAACAGTTGGAACAAGGACATTCTTGTCTGCTTTCTTTATTGTAGATTCATCTGCCAGCTACAAAGCGCTGCTTGGAAGGGATTGGATTCATGCCAATTGGTGTGTGTCATCCTCACTTCATCAATTTCTCCTATTTTGGAAGAGAGATGATGTATAAGTAATCTAGGCAGATAATAAGCCTTTTAGTGCTCAGGTAGATGCAGCTGAAACAATATATTATGATGTTGATCTGGGTTCTATCAAATTTGTAGGACAAAACAAAAGGAAAAATCCTAAATCAGTGGTAGCAACAAGCACTAGCAGCAAGTTACAAAAGGTTATAGTTACAGCAAAATCAACGGAGATCGTGCCATATAGAAGGCCGCTTCCAAGGGTAACTATGGAGGAAATCCATGATTGATTACACTATTGAAGAAAGGACGATTGCTACTACTACCATTTTGAAAGCAGCATTACAGAATGTGGAGGAAGAAGTTTTTAATAATTAGATAGATGTTTATGATACGGAACCCATCCTAGAAGAGGAGCTACTTGAAGATATAAATAAAGTACAATAGGAAGATCTTGAAGCTGAGCCATCCAGGCTAAAGGAAGTGAGAGCTGGGGTGCAAGATCCCCTTGATTAAGTTAACCTTGAGACATCTGAGGAAAGGAAAATAACTTATGTGAGTAGTAGTTTGAATTCAGAATTGAAGGTAGAGGTAATAAAGCTACTACATGAGTTCAAGGATTTCTTTGCATGGAATTACAAAGATATGTCTGGTTTAAGCCGTGATCTGTTGGAGCATCGCCTACCGATCAAAAATGGTTTCAAACCTGTCCATCAAGCACCAAGAAGAATGTCTAAGGAAATTGAAGCAAAAATCAAAGAAGAAATAGAACGGTTGCAAAAAGCAAGATTCCTTAGGAAAGCCAAATATGCAGACTGATTAGCCAATGTAGTTCCTGTTGTAAAAAAGAATGGCAAATTAAGAGTGTGTGGATTTTCGTGATTTGAATGTCACCACTTCTTAAGACATATATGTCATACCAATTAGTGATATGTTAATTGATGCTAGTGCTAATCATGAAATATTAATTTTTTGGGATTATTTTGCTGGTTACAACCAAGTGTCGATTGCTGAGTGTGATATTTCAAAGACTGCCTTTAGGTGTCCAGGGGCAGTGGGCACCTATGAATGGCTGGTAATGCCTTTTGGCCTTAAAAATGCTGGGACCATATATCAAAGGGTTATGAATTTAATTTTTCATGACTTAATTGGTAAAACCATAGAAGTGTATATTAATGACATAGTAGTTAAGTCAAAAATGGAGAAAGAACATATAGGCCATTTGAGAAATGGGTTCGAAAGATTAAGGAAATACCAGTTGAAGCTAAACCCGCTTAAGTGTGCTTTCGGGGTAAAAGCTGGAAACTTTTTAGGTTTCCTGGTACATCAAAGGGGAATTGAGATTGATCAGAATAAAGCAACAGTCATCATAAGGGCAGCTGCCCCAAGCAATAAAAAGGAATTGCAGTAATTCTTGGGAAAAGTTAATTACCTTAGGCGATTCATTTCAAATTTAGCAGGAAAGGTGAAAAAATTTTCCAACTTATTAAAATTGAAGAAGAAAAATAAGTTCCTATGGGAAGAACGCCATTAAGCTGCATTCGAAAAGATTAAGAAGTATTTGAGTAAGTCTCATATCTTAATGCCTCCTAGGGATGGCTATCCTTTGAAGCTTTATATTTCTGTTGCGTATAACTCTGTACGATGTCTGCTAACACAAAATAACTCTACAGGACATGAGCAGACAATCTATTATTTAAGTAGAGTGCTGAACGATCCGGAAATCAAATACACACCTATAAAGAAATTATGTCTAGCTCTTTATTTTGCCTGCACAAAGTTTATTTTCCTGCACAAAGTTAAGATATTATATGATCAGAACTAAGGTATATATAGTGTCACAAACAGATTTAATCAAGTACATGTTGTCCAGACCTATGATTACAGGAAGAATTGGGAAATGGGCATTGACATTAGCTGAGTTTACACTGGTTTACCTTCCTCAAAAGACAGTAAAGGGTCAGGCCTTGGCAGATTTTTTGGCCGATCATCCATGTGTGGAAGTTGACAAAGAGAAACAACCTAAGTTAGGTGTCTTTCACTTGGAAAAAGTGCCTTGGACCTTAAAATTTGATGGCTCATATACTGAGAAAGCAGCTGGGGCAAGAGTGGTTAGTATTTCCCCAAGTGGAATCAAGACCACAATGTCTTTTAATCTAAACTTCAACTGCACCAATAATCAAGCAGAATATGAGGCCCTTGTTATAGGCTTAAAGATATTGAAAGAATTAAGAGCAGAAGAAGTGAATATCATAAGAGACTCACAGTTAGTGTTGAGGCAGCTTCCGAATGAGTACAAGTGCAACAGTATATTGCTGACTCCTTATTTTACAGCCGCAATATAACTGCTAAAGGATTTTAAGGAAGTCTCTTTTAATCATGTACCAAAGCAGCAAAATTGGGAAGCTAATGAATTGGCACAAGTAGCAGCTGGGTTGGATATGTGTGAGGAGTTGGTGCAACGCATGATTCTAATAACTAAGAGAAATCATCATTCGATTCAGAAAAGGGGAATTACATTGGAAAACTTTAGTACATATATAGGAAATGCAAAAGACTGGAGGGATGTATTGAAGAATTACCTACGTTGCCCCAATGTGAAAGTTCCTTATATTGTGAGGGTTCGAGCTTTGCAATATGTATTAATTGAAGAGGATCTATTAAGAAGGGTTTTGATGGATTGCTCCTAAGATGCTTGAGCTTCCCTGATGCCTTGGAGGTGATGAAGCAAGTTCATGAAGGAATTTGTAGAGCACACCAATTTGGCATTAAAATGAGGTGGTTAATACGGAGACATGACTACTACTAGCCATCCATACTAAAAAACTGCATTAATTATGCTAAATGATGTCAACAGTGTCAAAGGTATGACAGTGTACAGAGAATTCCTGCTATAGAACTGCACCCAATTATTAAACTATGGCTTTTTAAAGGTTAGGCAATTGATCTTATTGGGAAAATATATCCAGCTTCCTTAAAAGGCTACAGCTTTATAATTGTAGCTACAGACTACTTTACTAAATGGGTAGAGGCAGTACCTATGAGACAAGTGAAGTAGGAGCATGTCATCCAATTCATTAAAAATCACTTGGTTCATCACTTTGATATCCCAAAGTCTATCACCATTGATTAGGACACTATGTTCACTGGTGAAGAGGTAAAAGCATTTGCAGCAGATTATGGCATCAAGTGAATCAATTTGACCCCATATTATTCTCAAGCAAATGAGCAAGCAGAAGTATCAAATAAAGTTCTGATTAATATCTTAAAAAAGATGTTAGAAGATAACCCCAGGAATTGACATAGAATTCTATAAGACTCTATGGGCAATGAATCATCAAAAAACACTAACAATTTTCATTCTAGCTTTGATCTCTTTAGCCTTTATTTATCTCTTTTCATTTTTAACAGTATTTCTTTCAATTTAAAAATATCAGAAACCACACAATTTGAAAATACTTAAATTCTCTAGTATGCTTACAATTCAAAAATATCACGAACAGAAATAATGCTTAATTTGTAAATTCGTGAGGTTAGAAAAGGAAAAAAAAAACACAAAAGAACAAGTGAAAAAGGTTAGAATAGACGTGCACAAATGTATCTGTATGTAGTTGGGTGTAAGTAGAATTGAGTAGTCAGAATACCTGACCCATCGTGTAATAATATGCCTTGATTCCATCGAACGAAATTACCATGTCCTAGGCATCACCTGACAAAACAAGAATTCATTCTACATAAACATGCATCCACGACTCCTATCTCTAAGCTTACGGGGTTGTTACCTGAAGATGATAATATATTACAAAAATTAGTTTCGCTCTCAAGGAACTAGGCCGCCTGAAAATTTGCAAAATGGAAGACTTCCCTTCCCTCAGCAATATTCTGTCGTAATTAGAGGGCAAACTTGGCATCTTCAACATCAACCCCCTTTGAATACCCTTTTAACAATCAAAATCGATTGACAAATCAATCCCTAATCCTAAGGACAGCCCTTAACTGTTAAGGGTAGATAGCATGCCCCCTGATGTAGTTGGTATAACCACTTCCCAGCCAGGTCCCTTTAGAGGGATTGCACCAACAGTAGCCCCATTTTCTTCGTCACCTGCAGAATTTGCAATCAGGTCGCTGCGATCCAATACTCTCTCCAAATCTTCATCGCTGATATCTGTCTGTATCAATTTGTCGGCTTCAGTCTCCTCATCCCGAAGCAGCGCTAGTACATCCTCTTCCTGAATGTTCATTTAATAAAATAAAACATAAGCTTTTAATTATAATCAATGAGTAACTAATTTGCTAGTTTTTATGTCTAATTCGGAAATCTAGTGATCCCCCTCTTTTGTTTTAAGCTCTAACATATTTAGCTATTGCAGTAAGTTCTAAGGATAAAAACTCAAGACCTAATGGTGTATAACATAAACATTAACAAATCTTGTTATATGGATTATAACTCTAGTTAGGGGGTGATTCAGTTGGTTCAGTTAAACAATAATTTTTTGGATAAAACCAAACTAAAAATTTTCTTTTCTTGGTTCAGTTCACCAAACCGAATTTAAATTTTTTCATCAAACCAAAATGGTCAGTTCAATCAGTTTTTTCAGTTTTATGTTTATTTTTGCTCACCCTTACCTCTAGTTCAATAGATAATACAACATAAAAAATCAGAAACAATATCAAAACCCAAGCCACTACGATGATTCAAGTTCTTTTGAGGTCTATTAAATGAATTACTTTTGTCAGCGTGTGAATGTGCATATAAAGCCGCTGCCATGAGAAACCATGCTACCAAATCACAGCAGCGCATAAAAATTTGTGTTCAATTTGGTAACAACCATGCACTAAATTATTTGAGTTTCGAAACTTTTACGTTTCAATAATTAATCCTAGCCTCCTCATCATTTCATTCAGCAAACATCCATATACTGTACTCAATTGGGAAAATAGATCAATAAAAACAGGATTAATAGAGATATACTTTCCCTAGTGTTCAACAGCTTTAACATGGGCTGTTACAATTTTTTCCGACATTGTCAACCTTGATCCATGTTATCTCAAACATATTTGCATGTAGAATTTTACGCACCCAACTCTCAATACACGTGCACACACACAATACAAAAGTTTCAAATCACCATTTTATTTTAATTAGAAAAGAGATTTTGAAATCCTTGACCATGATGAATTAAATATTTAGTTCGAAATGCTACACAGCAGCTTTAGTTTTTTTTTGAGAATATCGTGGACCACCAAGTTACCATGCAGTCACATTAAATGTTCCATAATCAGAAAGCTAATTCAGGAGTTAAGAAGCCACTTCAAAGGTGAAAAAAGTAAAGAGGGCCAATATAAAAAATTTCATAATCACTCCAACACCTAGCAAGTAGAAAAAACTCCTATTAAAAATAAAACAACAGCAAACAAACAAATGATAAGACAAACCTCCATGTCTACAATGCCAGTAGACTTCGTTCTTTCTTGATGAAATTGCCCTTTACCAATAACTACGTGCTCAAGCTTCAATTTACTATATGCTCTTTTCAAAATGCGACCCTGTTCAGATACAACTTGTCAGTTTACCCTACATATTAGCATCAACTCATATTAAGACTACTGCAATACCTCAACAGATTGAGCTGTAGCAAGCCTGTACACATGAACAGGTTTGGTCTGGCCAATTCTATGGCATCTATCCATTGCCTGCAAATCCATTTGAGGGTTCTGGAATGTAGAAACATTTGAATTAGTTAGAACATTATGAATTTGTATATACTGATGAAGAAAAATGGGAATCGTTATCAATAGACCTACCCAATCACTGTCATATAGTATACAAGTATCAGCAGCGGTAAGGTTGATACCCAATCCACCAGCCCTAGTGCTGAGAATAAATATTCTGTACTTGCTGTCCACATCATTGAATTCCTCGATCTGTGGAAGTTATAATTGACAACTAGGATTACTCCAGCTATATTGCAATTGTTCAAGCAGAACAATTCTACAACATTATGTAAAAGAAAACTTAGCAAGTATCATGATTGCATAATGTGCCAGAATAGATATTGGGGCATCAAACTTCACATACTATCAATTTCCAAACATTCAATTGAAAAATCTAGAGGCCTTTGCCAAATAAAGATCTTGTAAAATAGTTTCAATTCCTATACATTCAATTTACAAAACTCAAAGCATTTCCCAAATAAAGATCTTGCAGTATACTTTCAATTCCCATATATTCAATTGATAAAACTCGAACAATTTAAGAGGCAAAGATCACTAGCATAACTGAGAATATATGTTACAAGTGTACAGAAAAACAAAAACAGAAACAAAATTTTTTTAAAAAAAATAAACGCAATAACCTAACAGTTAGGTGAATTGCCAATTGTGGCAAAACATGTCTGAGAAGCAAGCACGGTAAAATAATATGAAGAATGATGTATGATCCTACTATAACTAGCACAACTAACCTGTCTTCTTCGTTCTTCCAACTTCACATTGCCATCAATTCTGCAGACCTCAAAGCCTTTTTCACTAAAATAATAGTCCATAATATCTAAAATCTTGGTCCACTGGCTGAATATCAGAACCTGCAAGTAGAGAAGGCAAAAATATAAGCATATATTTAGAAGAAACAACATAAACTGTAACACTAAATCATACTTTGTGCTTGAGCTCGAATAGCCGAGTCAACAATCGGTCCAGCAACTTGAACTTGCCACACTGCTCAACTATCTGTTCAACAGGTGGATAAAAATCTGCCAATGATAGAATAAAATGTCCGTATGTGACTTCAAGCATGAATTTTTAAAAAGAAATTAGCATTGATCCTAAAGTAAGTACATGAGCCATCAAATGCAGACTCTAAGAGATCAGGATGGTTGCAGTTCTTCCGCAGCTGAATCATCAAGTTATTGAGCTTTCCTTTCATACCACGCCCTGTCAGTCGTAGAACATAAAGGAGAAAGCAGCAGTTATAGGCTCAAACAATTCAAATTCAAACTCAGGTAAAACAATCTGCAAGAATCTAATTAAACAAAGCAAATACAAAATTTCTGCAATGCTATATCATACAATCAGCTCAACCTCATGTTGACTTGAAACTTACAATTCATATCATCAACCCTCAATCAAGAAGAATTCAGTGGTGTATCATCTGATCATAAAATGAAAATGACTTCCACAAATCAAAAGGAACAATGATTAATATTAGACAGAAGCCATTCACTCAAAACAGCATTAATCATAAAGTATGAGAGAGTATCAGAAACTCCTTAGGAAGTAAAAACCAATTCCAATAATGGAATATGTTCTTCTGAAAAAAAATACCTATCAGTGCAGAGATATTTAGAAGTGGAAGCAAACTAATACCTGAAAACACCTTATCACGCAAATGGTCCTCCAGAGTCCTATTGATTAAATGGTCCTGGAAGGTCTTTTGATGCTCAGTCAACGTTGCATAAATAATAATCTCCTTTTTCCGAGGGAGCATCTGCTCTACATCAGCCTTTAGTCTACGAAGGAGAAATGGGCGTAAAATGGCATGAAGTTTAGCTACCACCTGAACATGATACAAAACAAGTATTCAGCATACCATACATAACAGTTCAGAGAAGCTAAGAGCTTAGTCAGCATCATTACATACCTGAGCTTTTCTCTTCTCTTCCAGTTCCTCCTTCATTGGTTCATTACTCGCCTTTCCAGAAAGATCAAACCTGCAAATAAAATCATGAAAGGCCTGGTGACATCAAAGCGGCAAAGGAGTAAAATAATCTCTGATAATAACTGATCCATGTGTGCATTCTAGCTAATGATATATATATCTGCCAACTGAGAAATACAATCTGTCTTCAACAAAAGAGCATCCACATCAGAATTCCTATGAGAATCCTTCCAGAATCAAGCTAAGCAAAAGCATGTACAATTTATGTCATATTCATAACTAACCATTAACTTTCTAATTCGTTGCTTCTAGTCTTTCTATTTAAAAGGATACCTAGCAAAACCATGTATTGTAAGCAGAAATCCACCAATTATTTATTGACATTATCAACATAAGTTTCTCCAAAATTATAGATTTATCCACAACAGAGGGCAATCCAAGAAATCCAAAGTGCAAAGCAAAGGAAGACTTTATGCATGAAACTGGCAACAAATGGAACATAAGAGACCTTGTTCATGTTTTCCAACAATGAATAGAAGGCAAAGCCTGCTTCGCAAGAACAAATACATCCATATCTTTGTTTCCAGAAGTTGGTTTTGCTTTCCAAGTATAAAATAAACAACATGAGAAACCTGTAAACCCCAGTTTTGAAGATTTTCTAAAGTTGTGAAAAAAGTCATTTTGTTTTAAAGCTCAACAAAAAAATCAGTGTTATAATATAACAAGTTATTTTAAAATTTGCACAAACAAAAACAAAAGAATAGATGCTAGCAAGCCCTGAATTGACAGATCTTACCATGACTCAAATTCCTCATGGGATTGGAAAATATCAGGCAAGATGAAATGGAGCAGTGACCAAAGCTCAGCCAAATTGTTCTGAAGAGGTGTCCCAGTTAATAGAAGTTTATTTTCCATGTGAACTGATTTCAGTTCCTTAAGCAATTTGCATTTGGAGTTTTTCAACCGGTGTCCCTGCAGGGATAAATAAATAGTCAGCAGTAGTAATATGTTAACCGTCAATCCCTTAATTTCATCCAGAGAGAAAAGCTTCAAGAAAAGAAACATGAATCCACCATTGAGCTTGATGCATCTCCGAGCATTAAGATAATGAAGGACTAGGTCAGATGAAAAGAACAAATCCTTGACAAGATAAAGAGCAGAGCTTCGAAATAAACAGGAAAGTTATTAGCATCAAAATGCAAATAATTTGAGCCCTTTAGATTAGAAATGAAATCAATATCCTACTTCAAGAACAATGAGAATCTCGTAGTTCTGCCAACAATTGGTACAAACTAGTGCATCTATTAAAATTTTTATGAAATCCAAATCCAAAATATTAACCAACATTTCTTAATAAAAAAAACAGGGAAATAACTAGATACGCCAATATAGTACACACTAAACAAATGAATGCATCGTGGCTTGTAATGCATACAGAATGAAGAATCGCACATATTCAGCACAGCAAACCATGGTCATAGTGCATAAGCATTAATTACCAATTTTTCATAAAAACAAATGTCAATTGCATATCCAACTTAATGGAGGCATATTCAAATCCATAGGACTTAGCAAGCTAAACATGTTTGTAACCTTTCAAGGTTCCAAGAGAATTAGAAAAACCCACTCACCTCATCAACCACAACATATTTCCAATTATAATGCCTCAGGCACTTTTTTGCATCACTTAATGCCATCTCATAAGAAGTAATGATTATGGGAAACTTGGGACCAATAGATTTATGCATGTACTTTCTCCTTATCTCATCCCTTTGCTTCTTGTCACCATGGTAGATAATTGCATTCAAAGAGGGAGCAAACCTATCATCCAGATGAAAAAATCCGCCACACAAAATAAGGTCTACTTCTACAGTCATAAAGTTTATATCTAGAAGAAGCAAATCACAAACACACCTTGAAATCTCATTTACCCAATTTGAAAGAGTAGAAAGAGGAGCGATAATTAAATAAGGTCCATCCAACCCATTTCCCTTTAGATGTGCAAGGAAACCAATTGTTTGAATAGTTTTTCCAAGCCCCATTTGATCAGCAAGGATTCCATTAAGACCATTTTGCCACAAGGAAATCAACCACTTCACTCCTTTAATTTGATAGGACTTCAATTTTCCTCCAGTCAATAAAGGTACCAGTTCTCTCTGCTCTTTATCAAGTCTTTCTTCCACAGTAAGATTTGAATCTTCAACCATCTCAGCTTCTTTAGATCTTGTCAGCATTGCAGCAACTGCCCTAGTGGCTTTCTTCTAAATACATGATAAAACATTTTAATTAATGTCTTAAACATTAATGAGATGCATCCACCTTTTCACGGTAAAATAATTGTGCAAAGTTGATTACAAAAATTTCAAATTCATCAACCATTCAAGTTCAGTTCAAGTAAAGAAATATCATCCTTAAAAGTTCAAATTTTACTAGGTTTTATGTGGTTCAACAATTAAATCAACAAATGAAACAATTCTATTCAATTTATAATTCAAAAAAAGAATTAACGCTACTAAGGTTCTAGACTTAAAAAAATATGAATACTCGTTCTGATTATAGAATAGTACCCATGCATACTAATATGAAAAGTTATGTGCATCCTATTCAGCACATTATCAATCTTTAGAAATATTTCTAAAGAGAAGTCCAAATTTATCTTGTTTACACTTCTTCATTAATTATGTTCACAATTTCAGCATAATACATTCAGTCTTGATGAAAAATGATTAATTATTTTCTAACTTCATTTTTTCATGCCAACAGGCCTTCCAGTTTCCACAACTCAAAACCAATCTACATGTAGCAATTCACTAAATACCTAAATGAGCACCCATGGTCCCAAGCAAAATAGAGATAAAGATCACATGCTAAATAAAATAACTTAAGACAAGGTCAATGAGCATAGGAAGAATTACAGAATTGTACTCCACAGCAGCTTTTCTTTTCCTACCACGGCCTTTCTTTTTCTCAGCAGTTTCATTCTCATGCTCCACTCCAGTCTAGCAAATCCACAAAATATTACAAAAGCACCGAATGAGAAAAAGAAATGATTTCCCAATCGAAAGGAAATTCAACTGAAAGGAAGTTCGAGAGAATACACGAGTAATCTCATCCATTTTTTCCAGCAAGAACTCTGAGTAGAGTTGTGTTTGAGTTAGAAGCTCATCTAATTTAGTGAACTGGCAGTCACTCAAGAGTGCATCCGCTTGTTCATTTCCTTGCTCAGCTTCTTCTTTCACTCTAGCTTCCAACAGCTTTTTTTCCTCCTCTACCATGGCACTCGACAAAAGAGAGGAATCCCCGTTTTTGGCATCTAAAAGAATATCTTTTTCCAACTCAACCACGGTTTTGTCCTGGCATTTCTCCTTCATACAAAAACCAACCAAGAAGTGCATAAAATCACGAAGGCGGAAAAAGGGAAAAGTAATATACTCTTCAAAGCCAAATAGAAATAACAATTGAACCAGAAAAAATTACAAAAAATAAAAACAAACAGAGCATAAGATGTTCCTTTAGATACCTCATCTTCAAGAACCGAAGTAGGTGAGTCAGCAGAGGCTTTGTTTTCCATTCCACTCTCAGCTGCCATTCCACACTCTGAAAAAAAAAAAGCTAAAAACAACAAAGTATGGAAAAAAAATTAACAAGAATAAAGGTTACTTCATAAAGGTACACAAAAAATTAAGAAAAGAAGTTGCAATTCGAAATTACAGCAACCTAGGTTTTTGCTTTAACACCCAAAATAATGATAAATAAGCAGGAAAATGACATTTCCGTGAAATAAAAAGGGCAAAAAAATACATATAAAAAAATAGAAAAAAAAAAGGAAAGGATAGACAGGAGCTTTACAGATAGCTTAACGCGATCTCAACGACGGTCGGAGAAGAAACGGGAAGCCGCGGGGAATGGAGAGAGTAGAGAGGCGCCGTATCTAAATAATGGAAGAGAGTATCCTCTTTTTTTCCCTAATGTTTAGAGAGAATGGAAGGGAAGAAAATGTAATTAATTAAATGCTTTATTGGAAAACTCCCAGAGCGAAGAAATGGGCGGGAAATGAGAGTTTCGATACCGCCATTGACGTTGTGTTTATTTACGTTAGGGTTCGGGGCTGCTTTCGATTTCTGATTATGCACTTTGGGTTCAGGTTGGCCCACTTCTTTCTTCTTGGGCTTCAAAAGGGTGGAAAATGCTAAGCAGACCCATACAGTTTTCATAATTACGAAATGCACCAAATTATTCTTTATTTATTCAACGCAGTCACCCCTACCAACATGTATAACTGCCAAATTTTTATAGGGGAAGAACATTACAAATCATAAGGAAACAAAAAAATAATAATAATAAATATGAAGAAGTTCAGCTAGAAAAGTCTTCACTCTAGCTTATACATTAATCAAATTTTCAATAAAAATAATTTTGAGAAACTGAAGATTATGGTGTTTGCTTGCTTCTTCTTGTTGATTTGGCAATCTGTCTGGTGAGGAATCCCAGCTGCTGTTCTGATAGAAATGAATCAACTTTTTCTGTACATTTAGCTGTAGCAAAGGTTCTCAAATCCCATGTATTCTTCATTCTCGAGCTTCTCCACCATGTCTGCTATCCCCACTCCACCTGTGACATCAATGGAGTTGCAAACACATGCATGTTAAAGTGGGGGTGGAAGGAGAAAACTTGGGGTTTTGATCATCTTCAAGAACAGCAATGTGATTTATTACCTAAGCTGATGGCGCTCACGAAAATCGTTAATGCCAAAATGAAAATGATTATTGATGCTCTTCCGACGACTGCTATGATCTTTCTGACTACGTGTTGGCCGACTAAGGCAGCAACCGTTGCGACGGAGACGAAGTAAGTTGCTGCAATAAGGAAAGAGAATGTGGGTGATTAATTGATCATGTGCTTCAGTAATTGTATCAGTTGGACTTACCATATTGGACAGGGAAACGACCGAGAAGGTAATACTGCACAACTGACATGGAGGAAGAGAACACCATGGCAAATGTTGATGTTGCACTTGCCACCTGAGAATGAGCACATTTTCTTGTTGCATTAGATTGAAGACAGAATTCAAGCTCTGGTTAAAATCTCACTTTCTCCAAGAGTTTCGGAGACGATGAAAATAGTTGCAGGATTACCTGAGGAGGAATTCCTAATTCAAGGAAAAGTGGCCCAAGGATGAAGCCACCGCCAAGGCCAAGAAGTCCTCCAACCATGCCAGCGATTATCCCACATGAACAGTACATCAAAATTTGATGATACTTCCATGTCGTGATTTCCTTGCCTTTGGATGCTATCGTTCTGGTCCCTTTCCGTAAGCATATTGCTTCAAATACTGCAACTGATCCGGCGATCGGAACCTGGAATGGTTTAAATTATATCTAAATTTCCAAAGTTTATGGAAACGGAACATTTTTATGATTTTGAATCTAGTCTCAATTAACTACTAATATGGTTCATGAATATGTCAAACATTTGACAAAAATACGAACTAACTTGTGTCAGAAATTTCTTGGATTGATTTAACATTTCCAGAAAGTATACAGCTGGATGAAACGATGTCAGGTTACGGAGTTTACCTGCAACGCATTCAGAATCCAGTATGTTATCGAGCAGGTTCTAACATACGACTGCAAAGAAAGCCACAAACAAATAAGTTCAGCATCAAACCCTTCAAGCAACTCCACGAAAACGATGGTTGGGTAGATTTGGGCATAGATTCCTATGGAAGATCACTTGAGTAGGATGTTGGTTGTGTATATATTTGCTTACCTTAATAACTTGGACAGCAAGAAATCCAACCCAAACATACATCATCAGGGCTAACTCTTTCCAGTAAATGTTTTCAATCATGGAAACCTGAAACAACAATGGAAAACCAATTTTGATTCGTGAAGAAGGCCTGCAATTCACAAAGTATTCTTCTGTTAAATACTTGCAGAAGAGCAGTTTCTCTCTGGACTAACCTCATCATCTTCGATGACAATTGGACCGCTTGGCAGTTGTTTGTAATCTTGTCCTTCTGCAAATTTATCATCTTTCATCATACATCTTCTTGAAAGAAGATAACTGTTTAGAATTTATGAATGACAGAACACTCACCAGTTGGTTTGGACTCAGATTCCAATTGCCTGGCAGCTTCCTGCAAGCCAGTTAACTGTCAATTTAAGCTAGCAAATCATAAATAAATGTCATGAATCATTCATTAGGTGAGGAATTTAACCTTCTTCATCATTGTCTCTTTCTTCCATGTATCTATGCCTTTGAACAAAGCTTTAGTTGACGTACCTGCCATTGTTAATGATATAAGTTTTTGGGCAGTGACGAACTTAATGTTTACCGGACAAAATTATGTTTCAAGTTCTGACCTATAAAGAGAATGATAAGCAGAACGGTAACCATCCAGTCAGCAAACATGACATTGAAGGCAACTCCGATGCTGATTCCAAGCATGAGCATGGGCTGAAAAAGCAACGCCAAGTCGTAGTCTATAAGGGGCATGTCCAGCGTTGGATGCCTAAGTCTCATGTTGTAATATACTGTTGATCCTGCTGCACCCATTATCATACCTGCATTTGTATGATCAGGGACGTGTCCAGAAAATTCACTAAAGCAGGAAAATTAATAATTAATCAATGTAAAACCTAACAGCTAATTGATCACAATACTATATTGGTGGGTCTATAATACCATATGATAGATTAGACTCGTACAAGAATTTCTCCATGTAGAGACGATCGGGTGAGCGAGACAAGTGCCCCCTACCCAATACATCCCTGGTTATGGTCAGAATTGTTGACAGAAATTGCGAGACAATAGAATGGAAATCCTAACTTATCATCGCAAAAGGTCAAATTCACCAAATTTCTGCTAAGAATCAGATCATCGGAACATTTGAATGCATTATCAGACTATCGAAGGATGCATGAAAGAGGTGAGTAAACAAACAAGTGAGAGAATTACATTTGGAAATAGCAGTAGAAGACTTGGGATCAAAACCAATGATCAAAGTGAGCATTGGAACAAAAATTCCACCACCCCCAACTCCTCCAACACTACCCAAAGCTGCACCAAGAAATCCAACTAGTGTTCCTACCACAATTTTATAACCAAATTCCATTTCCTGCTCCACCAACAAATTAACATCAGAAAACCAACAAAAGGAAACATACCCACATGCATCTTATTACAACAAATGACAAGAACAGTAACTCACAGGCCAAACAGGAGTATAAGAAGAGTTTCCACTCTGCCAAAGAAAATGAGCTGCTCTTGTAAGAAAACCAGGTCCTTCTTTCCCATCATTAAACCGAACTCTGGTGTGGCTTTTTTCTTCAAGCAGTAGTCTTTCCGCACAGGTAACATCGCTTGTTGCTAATAGACCAACCAAAATCAAAGCTACTAATGCCATTGTTGAAGCTCTCTGCTGCATATTGACATCCATTGAGCTCGGTCCAAGGTTGTATGGAAGCAGAAGGGAAGAATAAACAGCTCAGGACTATTGTTCTTTACTTTGCTGAAGTGGGTTTTGGCTATAATCTGAGTCTGATGGAGCATAAGCTACAAATATATGTAATATTAAACTTTGTATGATGAAAAAGATGCAGAAAGAGGGAGAGAATTAGTTGGAATATGTTTAATTCTCTGACATATATATTCGGCTCTCATCTCTTTTATAGTATTTGGAAACTTAGGATTTCTTTTTCCTTTTAAATTCTTTTGCATGAATGCAATCCATCTAGCAGGATTACGTATTTATTAATAATTTAATAATACACATATACTAATTTTATATAATTAATTATTATTATATAGATAATAATCGATATATATATAATATGATATTTAATATATAAATTTATATTCATATATAATAAATCATTGGATTTAAGACAACAATTTAGGATTCTTAATAACAAACTCATTCCTCTAATTCTCCATTTGTTTTTAGAAATTGGAGAATAAAATATTAAAAAATAAACAATGAAAAAAGTCTTATTTTTAAGAATATTTTTGAAAATTTCCCAAATTAATTTTGCATTTGTTTTCATTAATAAATACAATACATATAAACATACATACATATATATATATATATGCATAAGTAAAATGTTAAAGCATATTATATCTGGGAAATGGGTTATAACCATAAGCATTAACTACAAAAAATGCTGACTCATACAGAAAAGAAAAAAAAAAGGAGAAAGAAAGAATAATAATCCGAGGATGAATGGAAAAGACCAAAAAGTACACAAGGAGAAGGGATATGTTAGAACCTGGTGTGGATTTATTTGGGAATAGGGTTTTGGGAGTTTGAAAAGAGCAGTGGCAGGAAATTTCGCAGAAGAACCAAAACAATGGCTGAATGAACAGAGATTTATGGAAATTTCAGCACTTGTACGGTTTTTAATGACAACCCAAATCCCATGGATTCAGCTTCTTTGCATTAATTTGAAGCTTCTTAGTTTTTGTATTTCTCTTCCTCTGCTTCACTTCCAAACAAATCCCATTTTGCCTCTAACTTACCTAAAGTTGCAAGGATCCATATTTCTATGATTTCTGTATTCTTTAAAAGAATTGTATGATTTGGGTATTCTTTTAAAACAATTGTATGAATGTATACAACGTTTTCTGGTTTAAATTCTTTGAATTATTATTAATTTAAGAGAAATACAATATTTGATTGATGATATCATCATATATATTATTTTTTAAAAACAATAATTAACAAATATAACAATGAAAGCTCAATTTCATATCTGTTGTAAAGTCTTCTTATTATTAAATTATAATATTATTTTAAATTTATTTTAAAATACTTATCATAATATATATATATATATATTCATTTATAATAAATGTCACCAATCGTATGATCCAGTTTTTTTTTATAAAAATAATTATATAAACCTAAATAAGGTGTCTGGATTTAAATTGGTTAAAAAAAATTATTAATTGTTTAATAATATTATGATGCGTGTTCATTTTTGTTAAATATCATAATTATATTAATTTTATGTTGATTATTCTACGTTATAATGTTAATATTAATCAATATAATTATAATGTTTAATGTAAATTGTTAAAGAATTACAATATTAACGTTAAGTTCATATTATTGAACAACAAAATAAAACTATCAACAAATAATTAATAATATTATAATATATCATAATCCTATTAACTAAAATATAATAATTATTAATTATAATAATATAAATGTTGGGGAATATAATTGTAATATTTAATAAAAAATAAAATAATATTAATTAATTTATAATATTACAGGATCGAGTAGACGTACTTAAAATTTCATGGTACGGTTGATTATTTACTTTTAAAAAAGCTAGCTTGCTTTTGCCAAACACAGGGAGGAAAGCTCAAGTGGAGGCAATGGGATAATTACCCCTACAATCCTTTGAAGTTTGTATAAGTTATTTTAGGTCCTTGACTTTTATTTCATGCAAAACATAATTATTTTCTCCATTATTTAATTTTGTATACAAATAAATATAGCCATTTAATCTTATAAATTAATATCTCTCATGTTAGCATAGATTTAAATGCAACTAAGATTAAATAAATATTAAGAAAGTTGTGGAAAAAATAAATTTAAATATTAAAAATTATATATATATATTATATATTTTTTATCTTTATTTTACAGATTTAACGATTGTTCTTATTATCATCTTCACATATTTATCAATAATTTTATGATATAAATTTATAACATTGATTGATAAATTATACCAATTGAATTAATTAGAAAAAGTATCATTCGAGCTTATTTTAATTTTGATTAATAAATATTAAATAACTAAAATTTCACAAAATAAAATTTTTAAGAATGTGTGAATTTCAGGATTAATTTTTTTATAAGAATGAAATTATTAATATATAAATAACTAAACTTAAACTATTATATCTATTTTAATATATAAATTAAATGAAATCGATGGATAAAAAAAATGTTTTATCCTAATTATATTATTATTATTATTATTTAAAAAAAGAATTCTTATTGACATCCAATTTCTGGCCAATAAGCCCGTGATGATGAAGCCCAACATCACTATTTTAGCCTATAACCAAAGTGGGTTAGCCCAACTGCAAACCGGGTTTAACCCGTTATAGAAATTTGCAAAAAATAACCGAAAAAGGGAAAGAAAAAAAGAAGAAAGAAAGTGTCATCTTTTAAAATTGTTGCATAAATAACGAATTTAGAAAAATATTTTTAAAAATAATAGAGGTTTAATTTAGGATTAAGAAAGTTTAATCACAAGTTACTATATAAATTTGTTATATTGTAATAAAAATCATTATTTTTTTGAATAATTTAAAACTATTCATTATTTTTATAAATATATTATATTTGTATTAATATAATATATTTTTTGACATTATTTTAATAAAAATAAATAAATTTATGTCGTAAGATATTAAGTATTTCAATCATATATTATCAAGTTTCATGAACTTTAAATTTTGATTTAATTTTTGATGATATTTCTTAGATTAAAGGTTTCCACATTTCACATATTATTTTTTTATTAATTTATTTTACAGATACTTTTATTTACATAAAATATAAGAGATAATATTTTTTAAAAACATTTTTTTAGCATGTAACGATATTATTTTAATTTTTTTTAATATATTATTCATGTCATTCGTTTGTTTGAAATAGATAATAACATACCATTTTAAACACATTCTAAGTATTTAATCAAAATTTCAAATAAGATTAACTATTTGATTAGAAGTTTTTAAAGATAAAAATGCATAGTATTTTTTTAATAATATGGAAGAAAATTCATATTCATCATAATTTATTTATCGAAATAAAAAAGAAAGCAAGCTAATAATGATAGTCACGTAAAGTGGAAGCAATTCACTTGTTAAATGCATGGTATTAAAAAGGTCTATAAATGTGCAATTAATTGACAAAAGGGAGTTTGGGGGGTGACGAACACCACAGCAAAGAGCAAATCAATACAAAACCAAGTTGTGTTGTTCGTCATCAAGTGCTCATGTGTAGTAATGCCATCAAGCATAAATGCCGTTTTCTAATCCTTTATCAAGCTTCATTTAATCTCCATAAGAGCTCGAAGGTGTTCATTTAAGATATTTTGATAATAAGGCTTCGGATAGGCTTTTTTTTGTAAGTGAAAAATCTAATTTTACCCCCTTCCCTCTCCATTTAAGATATCGATCATATCATATATGTTATTGATTAGTTAAATTGTTAATGTATAAATGACATGCATTGCATTGATGAAGTAATGATATCTGATGTGGATATTGAGCATATGACTTTTAAAGTATATTTAATTAGACATGATTTATATTTTCATATATATCAATTAATGTCAAATAGATATTAAAGGAAATCTTAAATCATTTCCATCTTTTTTATAAATTATTATTTATATAAATTATTATTTATATAAAATTTTTCAACTCTATTGAAATTGATGATTTTTTTTTAAAAAAATGTAATTTTTTTGAAACTTTTTAAAAATAATGATTTTTTAAAAATATTTTAAAATAATATTTTAAAATGTTCATATATATATATATTAACATGTAAAAAGATTTATTTTAAATTTATTTTAAATTTACTAATCATAAATCTATTATTTTAAAAAATTAAAAAATAGTAAATTATAAAAATCTTGTACTAATTACTCTTCGGAACATAATGAATGGAGGGAAAAACTTTTCAAATAACGAAAATAATCTAATAATTTTGAAAAAATTTAACGAAAAGTTGTATGAGATAACAATCTCATGTAAAGTTTTATTTATAGAGCAATAGTGAGAAAAACATATTTATCAACTTTTCTATTATTATTCAAAAAAATTAAACATAATCTTATATAAAATTGTTAAAATATGATTAACATTTAAATTTAAAATCATTTCTTATATACATAGTATTAATCATAATTCACAATAATATTTTATAATTTTAGTAAAAAATAAATGATTGAGAATTTATCCCGTATAAGATATCGTATCATTTGAAAGATCCTGTATATTATCAACGTTAAATTTCAAAAAATATTTATAATAATTAATCTTACTATCTTTTTACGTAAATCATTATATGATGTGAAATACATCATATAATTTGGAAGTTAAATAAATCATGATATGATTTGGAAGTTAAGAGAAGGGGAATTACAGAATTTAATTTTGTGGTATGGTTCCCATGAGAAACCCTAAAAAATAAGTGCCACTTCCAAAAGTTAAATTTTGTGTACTGGAAAGCATTCATCACAGACTTCGATGTATTATTAATTAATTAATTAATCAGGAATTAGAAAGCTGAGCTGGCAGATCACCGAAGCAGTAATGGAGGCAATGGGAAAGTGATGACTTTAGGGATCGGCTCGACGTTCCGGTGATGTATCCAGACAGCGACTTTAAATGAATGTTACCCTCTTTCTTTATAATTGTACTCACATGCTCCCAAACCCCAACCACTCTCCTCTCGTCTTGCATTTACTCCTTTCTTCATATTCATCCTTTATTCCTTTTTGGTACCAAAAAAGGTGATATACCCTCACCCCAAGGGCCCCCACACCCCGACCCGACAGGGATGGTGGAGGAGGTAAATCACGGTACCCAGCGGCCTCCTAGATGGAGATCCGGGGTCTTGGTGCCCACAAGGAGCCCACCCAGAGGGT
>CANYBF010806961.1:0-14985 GCA_948192965.1 Dalechampia spathulata
AATACCCTAAATAATGTATATATACTTATATATAATTTAAGGATAAAATTAGTAACATAAAAATATTTCAATGTAAACCAAGTTATAGGTAGAATTATATCCCTTTTTAATCACTTTTTTAATACAAAACATTTTACCTTCTAAGACCTTCGCTTATTGTATAAGAATTTTACCTAAGCAAATAATCTTTAAATTAAATAATTCTTAAACCATTGGAAACTAGACTCAAATATCTTTCCAATAATATATTACACACCTCAAAACTCATCCGATAAGACCTCCAAACGTTGTTGACAAAATCACTTAAAACCAGTCTTTAAAGTCTACACGAGTCGTGTACAGCTTTACACGAGTCATGTATAAGTGGGCCCTTACCAAAAATACATATTTAGGATGTCCGTGAGCTATATGAGTCTTGGAGAGCTTTACACAACTCGTGTAAGACTTGTCCTCCCCCAAAAACACCCGTTTTTCATCATTTTTCAGCACCTAAAACACCTCCAAATGGTTCCTTAAGCTTCCTAACCTATTCCCATGACCAAAACACTTTAAAAACACTCCCCAAACTTGCTATAAACATCAATTAAACACAATTTAAAGTTCAATCATTCATCAAATACAGTCCATCATAGATTTTACTTCATTCAAATCTATCCAAGCATAAGCAACTTTACAATGATTATCATATTCATGGACATGCAAGAATTCATTCTTTCATTAATAATTAAGCATAATAAACCATCTAAACACCTTTCAAACATCATTTACAACCCTCAATAATCAACTAAAATGGCTAATACAAGTGATGTAAGTTATGGTTTATATAGTCTTAACACATCAAAATAGAAATTAGTTTGGTTATGCATAACATCACATTCAACACTTCTACTTTCTTATTCCTTCATCCTTCAATCCAATTCTTTCTTTTATACAAAATCAACATAACCTAAAATAACTTACTTTTTCATTTAAGATGTTAGAAAACATAAAGAAGAAGAAGAAGAAAATATAAGTAGAGCATATAAAACATCAAAAGAGCATGAAAATCGAAACCTATGAATGATTTTTACCTTAGATTGGTATAGTTTTTGTTTATGCTAGAACATATGAACAAGAGAGGAAGAAGAAGAAAAATGTTTAATGAAAGAAAAGAATGAAAATAAATGGCTAATATCCTCTTTAATAAGATAAGACTAACTTTTTAATTTAATATTGTTTTTTTTAACAATAAGAAAAGTCTAAGCACATATGAACAAGTGGCAAACAAATACTACTTCCTTACACCATTTTATTTCCTCTTTCATAACTATTATTACATCATGCTTATATACTATTACACTTATCACTTATTTAATATAATATGAACATAAGTCTTACATAATTTTAATTTCCAATTATAACCTTAACTTCTCATGTCATGCCTTTTATATCCTAGCTTACCATTTACATACCATTGTTTCACACTTTACTTTAACTTGTACTTACCCATCTTAAACTATATGTTACCATATAATAACATGTTAAACATGCCAAAACATCACTTTGCATACATAAATTCCCTTATAGAGTTTTATCCAAGGCATTCAACAAAAACATACCCGATAAGCATCTTTAATGCATATTCACTACTTTAATTATTGTTTCACTTTCTTTTCATTTCTTTCTTTGTAAATTCCATATCATATGGAATTTCCTTCATCTATTCATGCATAAATCAATCATTCATTGCGACGTATGCATAAAATACATATGCATAGCGATGCTATGTGTGTGGATGTGACATGGTACCTCACTTGTGTTAGAGTTAAAATTAGATACCAACATATAAAGGTCTTTTCCCCTTGCTAACCTTAGACTTTCTAAGGAGGAATGATATTAGCTACACCTCTTGCATCTACTTAGTCAAGGAATCATTGATGGTTGTTAAACTATACATCATGTTTATCCAATCAAGGAGTCATTAACGGTTTTAAGTACCAAGCAATGAGTGGTAAAAGCAAAAATACAATCCTAAAGCAAAGAACCATATCCTTACAATTACATGGTTAGAAAGGACTAGAGAGGGTAAAAGGAAGAAAAATGCAATAAATGTAAAATGTAAATAGGAAAATGTTTATGAAACTTAAACATGTTAAAACTATCACTCTTCACCATGTCCCTAATGTCCCTAATGGAGTCATTGTTATGAATGGGTGTCAAATCACCTAGAATTATTTGTAACTTGGAGTGAAAATTAATCCTCTTGAGTGGCTATCTCGAGAAATGCATAAACCTATGATAAGGACGTAATGGAGTTATCATCTGGTAAAATTAAAAAAATTGATCATAAATGAATTATTTAACCTAATCCTTTAGAGTTAGTTTTGAAGGGTTAAATCTACTATGTCTAAGTCATATAATTAATTATCATATTTTCTAAGCATATTTATAGACATTATATATTTATTATATAAAACTTGCAATAATGAGAAAGAGATAAACAATAAATAAGAGATACAAAATAAAATTAAGATAATATTATAATACATTTAATATGGGGAAATAATAAAAGACATTTACAAAATAATAATTATTTGCTCATTGTCAATGAGCAAAGAATTAAACTACTTACAAAACAAAGGTCAATCCATGTGATAACATAAATAAAATAGATATAATATTAAAATATTATTTCAATCATTCAAAACATCAATCATATCTAACACCAATATAACATTCATTATCACAAAGTAAACATACATTCATAAAATAATTATGTTTAAGCATAAAGTTGTATCATCAACTTTGCTTTTATAAAAGAGTCGCGCCAATAGCTTTTTCATAGTAAAAGAGTTGTTAATGTAACTGTTCTGATAAAAAATAGTTGTTAACAACCAAATAAACAATAAACAAAGAATAAAACATTCATATTAATCAAATATTATATATTAAATTAGATCATCATCTTAAAATAAGAATTAGAAATAAATGACATTCAATCATATATCCAACATTAATACGTTAGAAATACAATACAAATAAATACATATCATAATAAATAATTAACAAATAAATAATATTATGATTCTACCAAAAAATAAGTTGCACCAACAACTATTTTTCTTAATAAAAAGTTATAGTAGCAACTACTTCTCAACAAAAGAGTTGTTAGTATAATTATTTAAAAATGAGACAATTACTAATGCAACAAATCAACATAAATAGAAATAAAAAAAATAGACATGATATTTACAAAATATCAATCAACATCAAACCATTATACATAACATAAAATAAATAAATAAGAAAAGAAGAGAAAAGATGACATCTCTCCTTAAAATGTGAATCAATAAATTATCTTATTAATGTATGATTTCAACCTCATTGTTTCAAATTCAACGAAGATGATTATCAAGTTCATAAATCATTCTATTAAATCAAATCATAAATTAAAAAAGAAAGAATAAAGCTCATTATGAACATAAATTAATCATCAATCAATGAATAAATATTTTAAAATTTAAAAGAATCATTAGCACAATTGTTTTTAGCCAAAAAGTTGTGCTAACAACTATTTTTATTATGAAGTTATGATAACAATTTTTTTGTAATAACTTTGAAAATATTTTTTACAAGGTTTTTGGATTTTTTAGAAAATTTTAACAATTAAGAAAATATTTTGGGAATTTCCCCTTTTCAAGAAATCAATTTTTGAGAAAACAACATTTTTTTTATTGAAACAAACTTTAAAATTTAAAATTCAATTGTTTATGAAAATAAAATAAGAGTTTTTATAAAATTTTAATTAATATCCAAATAACCAAAAATATATTCAACTACTTCTTTTCTTCTTTCAAAATTAAATGCTTTTAATTATATAGGTAAGTCGAGAGGTTAGGTTAAAAGACATATATATTTTTTATTTCTTAGCAAAAAATTAAGTTAGTAATCTTTTGATTTTAAAAACTTATTTATACGACCTTCTTTCTTGTGAAAAGAGTTGATAATGCAATTCATGCAAGAAAAAGTTAACATAACTTTTTACATTTAAAAATTTGTTAGTAACAAAATTTAGTGGGATTTTGAAAATGACATAAATTATAAAATTTTGATTTCTTTAGAAGATTAATAACAATATTTATCATTGGATAAAAAAATACCAAATAAAAATCAAATAATAACAATAATATAACAATTTTTAATCATTTTGATAACAATTATATTTATAAGTTTTATTTTATAAAAATATAACTTATTTATTTTTTTTAGTAAAAATTATCCATTATTCCATCTCAATAATCAAATCCAATTGAAGTAACAATTTTGAGGTTAAATGCTCTAATATTTACAATAGTTAACTATATAGATTGTTTATGAATAAGATAATTAAATATTTATAAATAACTTAAAAATAAATAAAATAATGTAATCATACACAGCACTAGTATTTTTCTAACACAGTTTAATAATGATTTGAAAAATTAATAAGTTGAGTTAATCTAGGAATTAATCATCTATAATATAATCCTTATTTATATTACATTAATTTATTACCCATTTACATGTTAATGACATAATTTATTTTTTCTTTTTATTAACACCTGATCTATCTACCTATTGATTATCCATTATTTATATTGTATCAACTTATTCATAATGATAATTGAGTATAATTTTTAGTATTAATCTATTTAATATATTATGTTGTATTCAAGTATTTAAATATTGTACTCGTTTTTTTTGGAAATCAACGAATTTTATTATTTATAATAATTTTTTCATTTATCTGATATTTATGTTTTGGATTCTTTACGGTCTATAGTACGAAAATAAAAATAATTTGAAGAAATAAAGGAAAAATAATTATTAGAATTTCTAACTCATTATTTAAATAAAATGAAATGTTTAAATCAAAAATTTTAATTTCAAATTAAATTAAATATTTTTTAAAAAAATTAAATTAAATCTATTCATTTAATTTTCGAATTAAATGATGATTTGCTGTCCTTTTATTACCTTAACGTCGAATGTAAATTATTTGAGTTGGCAATTTTATCCGCACGCGGGAAAAGTAATGTCACGTGCTGCCGACCCACCTTCTTTAAAAAAAAAAAAAACGTTTCTCTTAAGTCGTATTGGATCGGTTTTGTACGATTTAAATATCAAAATGTACTTTTATTATTCTTATTATTAAAATTTTTAAAAGAAAAGCAATCATTCATAATTTTGTATAATTGATTGGTAGATTAATCAATAAAGTATGAAAAATTGTAATTTTGAATATAATAATCAATTAAAATTTATAGCATATGTTTGGCTTTTAAGATTTATTTTTATTATTTGTTATTATCTTTTAATATTTGATTATTCTTTGATTATTATATCTATTAATTGATAGTCATTAATCATGATACTTGAATAACAATCACCAATAAATATAGTTAATGTAATAAATATCATCAATAGATATGATATATAAAATATAGTTTTCATCATCTTATAAGTATAAATTTATTATACATATCATAACAAAAAAATAAATACATATTTATTATATAAATAATATTTATCAATATAATATATTATATTAATCATAGTTAACATTAAATGAATAATTGATGAATGATAATCAATCAATTGATAATAGAGAATTAATAACATACAATAATATGTTAAAGATAAATTTAATTTATTTTTATATAATAAATCCTAATAAAATTGATTTGACGATTAATTTGCTTTTTGGAGTGGATCAAAGCTATTAGCCATCTTAATTTCATAATTAATAAACAAAAAAAAGTTACATTGCATTACAAGCAACAACAAAGCCTGCCTTTTTTCCTTTTTTAAACAAATTAATAGTTTATTCCTATATCAAGTCGAAATTAATCTTTTTGGTTCAATCATTGTAGGTTTTTCTTACTACTTGTTCTTAACCAAAATATATTAATAATTTTAAAAAGCAAAAACAATAAACTATTACAAGGGATCATAAGATATGATATATATCTTATTTACATGTATTATTATTAAAATTTTAATAGATAATATAAATTTATAGTGATTCAACAATCTCTATATTTATTTCCACTTATTCAAGTAAATACTTAGGTTACATTAATCTTTCAAACAAATTATAACTCTAAAATTTTCAAATTAAGAATCCATCCTAGTCTTTTCAAGAATTATATTCAAACCCTTATAATAGAAATTAATTTCATATAAATACCTTTTAATATACAACAATTTTGCTCAATTCATAAGCTTTGATCATAACCTAATAGAATGTAAATCAACATTACAATAAAAGAGTTTGAGAGCTTGTAAAAAAGAGAAAATTGCAATTAATAAGTTAAAATAATGATTACTTATTAGAGCAATTTTTGATATGAGCAAAAATGTATGATTTTGACACCCTCATTCTTATAGTTTTTAACATATATTTACTATATTTTTCATGTCATTTCTCATATATTGCATGCACTTTTATAAACTTTTGTATTTAGCATAGATCATTTAGTATTTTAATGTTTTCTTTACATTTGGATGTTTTATTTCATTAATCATATGAATTTACATTAATATGATCATGTCATTGCATTTCATGCATAGTAATCCTTAATCATAGCCTTATTTTATGTTTAAATGTATTCGTTCATGTTTTCATAGGGCTAGAAGACTTAATCTTGCTTGTTTTTATGGTTTATATGTAGCATGACTCATGTCATGGCCAACACAAGTTGTGTTGGCATCAAATTTGCTTGATTAGTATGAAAATATGTCCAACACAAGTCATGTCAAGGGCAACATAACTCATGTTGGGTTCGAAAGCTCAATTTCTACACTAAACTAGTTCAACATGATTTGTATTGGCTTCAACATGACTCATATTGACTTTCTAGGTCATAATTTCTACACATTTTTCACTTCAAATTTGAGCCATTGGATCATATAATGAAGGGTTATGATTAAAAATATGAAAATATGATTTTATGCTTTCATTTTAAAGAGGTTTTGAAGGGGAAATCATATAGACATTGAATTAATCTCCATTTTCCATTTTTTATTCTCTTCTTCTAACATTCTCATTTTCTCTTGTTTCTTTGTTAGGTTTTAGGTGGATAACTAAGGATTTTTTCTAGAATTCTCTACCACAATCATGGGAATAAAGAGCTTGGAGGATTGAAAATTAAAGCATAGGGAAATTAAAGGAGCAAAAGGGATTAAAGGCCTAATCTCTTGGATTTTATATTCTATTTCCTTTCTTTATCATTTAATTGTAAAAATATGTATCTCCATATTCTTGAGCTTATTTGATTGATGAATTGTAAAAAAAAATATATTAGGGATTACATACTTTTATTTTGAATTTATTTTGGAAGTAAATGACAATGTTTGGGTAATTTATTGTAATCCATATGTTGAATACTTAATGACTTGTGATTAATGTTGGTATCGATTAATTGCATATTTTAGATAGTTAATTACATTAAAAGATGAATTAATTATTGAAATGTCTGATATGAACATAAGATTAAATTGCCTAGACATAAGAATTTGACTTTTATGAAGGATTAATTACAATACTTGTACTTAATACATTTGAATTAGCTAATTATCATGAAAGTAGATAGTTAATTGATTCTAATAAGCAACTTTAACTTTTAAAAAAGCTTGTTTACACTTTAGTTTATTCACCTTCACCTAATTATCCATTAATTCAATGTGATTGTCATTAATGATTGTTTGAGCCTAACTTGAACATTTCATCCCTAGTATTTTGTATATGCTAGAGAAAAATTTTATTGAACTTAATTTAGTAATTTCTTTTGCTAGTTTAGTTAATATACTTAGTTTCTTATTTTAAACTTGATTTTTAATCTCTAGATAACATAAAACTAATTGAAGCTAATAGCCAATACATCATTTCTTGTGGAATCGGCATTCTTTATACTACAGTTGTGACATGTATACTTGCAAAGATGTATTTTGTAGGATAAAATATTATAAATTTAAAACTTGTTATGGGCTAATTTTGCAACTACAAAAATGCATATCAATTTCCTAACATTAAATCCTCTTCTCTATGCTCAACTGTCCATTACTCATAAATTAAATACATTTTAAGACATTATAGACTGTTTTCAATTATTGCAGAAAAAGTAATATGTAGATTATGTATGATTGTGTAATAAGGCATACCAATATACATATAAGAAATGTATGATTGTATGGCATTGGTATAACTGACCAATGGAATATCAAAAAATTTCATTTATGATTGAAATCTGTGAGATAAGGGCACTAATATGGTACAATTGTACCAATATTCTGTTTAATCAAATATAATAATATAAATAATACCATAATAAATTGATTTAAAGAGATATTCAATTTATCAACATCAAAACAAGACATAGGGAAATCATCTCCACTTTTTATGTTGAGATTGCTTGAAAATAAGTGATCAATATGCATTTCAGTATAGAAAGTTCAAGGGTAAAAATGAATTTTACCTCCTCAAACTTTAGTATTTAATTTTAATTTATAATCTTACTAAACATCATCATAGTTTAAGAACATATTCAGAGAAGAAAATCTTTCAATATATTTTATCTTCATACTCAATTTTCTTCAAATCAACCATATTTAAAAATTATTGTAATTATGTTTTTTACATGAATATTTATTTCAATGAACATTAAATATACTATTTATTGCGTATATATTCCATTTGACATGCACTTTATTTTTCTTTTCGTGTATGAATGAAAGAACCGCAGACATTGAAACTGAAAGAAACAAATTCGGAATCAAAGCTAACAGATGGCAATTTTTCAAAAAGAAAAGATTGGAAAATCTTATCGTATGGCCGGCCGTATTCCTACCAATTCAATCACCTTCAAACACGTGGAAAACAAATATTCCTTTGTTTGGATCGCCATCCTCTTCGTATTTTATAAACATCTTAATTCCAATCATTAATATCATCATCATATAATTAATCATTGATACCTGTTAAATACAATTGTATTAAATCAATAATATCTTTTTTTATAAAAGAAATTGCAGTAAAAGATGTAAGATGTAAAACAAAAAATAAAGAAAAATTATTTTTTCATTATTGAAATTAAAAATAATAAATATTATTTAATTCAAATAAAACTGGATAATATTATTTAATTTAGATTGTTACATTTATCTTTTTAGACATGGATTTTTCATTTAAATAAAAATATAAAATTTATGAAATAATAATATGATGACTAAAAGCAACGTTTTGCAAATTATGATATATCAAAATTAAAACAATGAAAAAACATATTTGAAATTTAATTCATATTTTATAATATTAACATAAAATTAAATGTATTTAAAATTCAAAACAAAATAATGTCATTAATTTAATGGTTGTATCATAAAAAAAATTAGGCAATTATTTTTATTACATAGTAATTAAATAAGACAAAAAGAAATTGGTAAGTCATAAAGTACAAACTTCATGACGAAGGCTTCAGAAAGATATAATCTACTTGCTTTTTTTTAATTTTGTTTTTTACAAAATAATAATTTCAACAAAAAATTAAGCCACATAATAAATATCAGAATGAACACATTTTATATTTAATATCAAACTTTAAATTGAATTAAATTATTTAGGGTGAATATAAATATTCATTTAATGGTATATATATTGACTCAAGTCCAGTAATTACATATTTATTTCAGACTTGTTCAAAGTGAAAAATGTATTATTTTAAAAAATATAAAATAATTATTGGAGTATTTGATTATTAATATTATGGATGATGAGGAATATAGGAAAGTCAAATGGAATGGGATTAACATTCTTCCACTTTGTCCCCCTCTCTTCTTTTTATTAAAATGGTTTATTAATTTCCGTTTTTACTTTCAAAGATTCTTCAACTTTTGTTTTGTTTTGTTTTGTTTGATGCATTCTTCCTTATGAGTGGAGGCTTCTAATCTACTTTTTCCTTCAGCCATTCCTTTTTGTCTTACCAAAACAATAATCATCATCATCATTGTAACCCCTCATTCGGGCCCATTTAGGGTTTCATCATATGGACCCATATTTTCTACGCCCAGTTCCATACACAATCATATTCCAATTTTCAAATTTTAAAAAATATCAAAAATTTTAAATTTATTAAATATATATTAACTCTAAAAAAATAAATTAAAATAAATATCAATTCTATTTTTAATTAAATTAAATTAATAAAATAATATAATTTATTAAATTTAAATTCTAAATCCTAACTACTATTATTACTACCATCATATGTTATTACTAGTTACCATCATCGTTGTCGTTAGTTACCATCATTGACCATTGTTGTTGGCTATCATCATTATCACGGGTGTAGAACTTAGCCCTCGATTGAGACCCGTACAGTACCTATGTAAGACACTTTTTACATAAGCTAACCTTTAAACCTCCATGAGAACATACCTCTGAGCATAATAAGCTTAAACTATGAGCCTATGGAATTCTTGTGATAGCTAACACCATACATAAGAAAGGCATCATAAAATAAGAACGAGACATACACTGAATAAATCTGACTACTTATTTTCTTGATGAATACGTTTAGTCCGATGATCTCGCTCCATGTATAAGCACAGAGAATATCCTACACTAAAAACAGACCTAATAATGTTTATCATCATGCCTATTACCTGAACATCATCCAAAGCTAACTAGTTACTCCTCCTAAAAAGCATTAGGAGCATAGTTGAGTGTGTCAGAATGAGATATCAAAATGTTTGAGTCATCATACATAAATTAAAATAAAAATACAAAATGTCTATTCTACCCTTAGTGGGGAAAACCTCCACTCTTTACAATCGCCGATCACTGTCATCGCTTGCTAGTCATTATCATTGGTCATTATCACCGGTTATCAGATTTTATTAAATTTTCATGAAAAATATAAAAATTTAAGAAGAAAAAAGTAATAATAAATATAAAAATACAATTGTAATAATTAAACAAATAATATAATTTTTAATTATAAAATATATCATTCAATGTTTTTTAAATTTAATATTGTACAGTTCTGAAAATATGTATTTAAACCTTTATATACTATATAAAATATATGGTAGATAAATTATTTACCGTATTATATATTACTTGGTATTTATTGGTAAATACTTTATCTACCAATATATATCATGTAGTATATAGTGTAGTAAATACATTTATCTACCATATGTTTTATATGGTATATATTGATAAATAATTTATATATACTAAATAGTATACATTGGTAAATAAATTATCTACTATATATACCACATGATATGCATTGATAGATAAATTATCTATTATATATACCATATGATACGTATTGATAGATAAATTATTTATCATACAATATCATATGATATATAATTTATCTAACAATACATATCATATCGTATATATGGTAGAAAATTTATCTACTAATATATATTAATTGGTATACATTGATAGATCAATTATCTACTATATATACTATATTGTGTATAAGTGTAAATATACTTATTTCCCAGAATTGTACATCAATGAAAAGTAAACAAATTACAAACAATTAAAAATAGTTCAAATTAAAATAGTGATAATGAAAAATAATAGTAGCATTAAAAAATATAGTGAAATACCAAGTAGGCAACACAAGAATTGTAGAGAAGAAAAATGAAATACAAGAAATTTATAATAGTTTAGCTAACAAATACCTGCATTCACTTACCCAAGCAAACACCTTAGGTTTTCATTAATCTTTCAATAAAAATTACAACCCTAAAAGCACAATTATAGTAATACTCAAGTGTTTTCTCAAAGGCTCACACTAAACCCTTACACAATATATTTTCCCAAGGCTTACATAAAAACCTCACTTAATCATAATCCTTTTCTATCTTTCAAACACAACCCAAGAGAAATATAAGGATTGGAATCCCAGAAACCTTTTTCAATGGATTTACAACTCAAGAAATCAAGAAATACATAAATCACATAAAAATGTGTTCAATAAAGAAAGTGATGATCAAAGTTTGATTTCTTACCTTCAATAATGTTAATCCACACTAATATAAGTTATTCCTTGTTCATATGTCTATTGGGGATGTAATTAATGCAAACAGAGCCATGTTAGAACATTTTAAAATAATGTTAAAAATACATATAGAGACGCGTACAGGTGTACATGTTCTTGTACCCCTGTATAACACTATAAAATTGGTACCAAAACTTAGGAGTCGCATCCATACAGTTGTACGGCCAAGTGGTATGCCCGTACCAAACCTACTGCCAAAAATACACACCCAAAATGCCTTCTGGTACGTCTGTACAGCCTAGAAAACTTAATGGTATGCCCGTACCAACTATGGTACGCCCATTCACACCTTGAAAACATGGTTTGTTAACATAAAAACTAAGATCAAGGACCTTAAGGTTTAACAATCTCCCCCTTTTTGATGTTGACGAACCTCAAATGGCTTTTTAATCAAAATTAGCTCCCTTAATAAATTACAGCCTTGCAATTCATACTCCTCCTTAACCATGCATTATCCACAATGCAAGAGGAGTAATCAATGAGCTTAGTTTTGATTAAACATAGCCAACAATACTAATAAATACACATTTTCTCAAAAGCATTTTCAAAAATGCATAAAAAGCCATTTCACCATACTTCTCCCCCTTTGGCTATATAAAAAAGAAAACAAGCCAAACTTAATCATTGAAGTATGTGAAACATATTTCTTTATGCATATCAATCCATACATGAAGGTGTTTTTGAAAATAATGCTTAAAGATCAATTTCAAATAAATTGAGCAAAACAAAAATCAAGTTCAAAACATAATCAATATCAAACATAAAACAATTAACACACATGATGTCAACACACATAACAATCCAATAAACATAACACAATAAACACAAAGCTCTAAAACTCCCCTTAAGAAGTTGCATAGTTTCATTCCTTCATTCTTCAATTGACTAATGCAAAAGAAGCTTCATTTTATCTTGTTGCTTAAACATTCACCTAATTCCTTTCTTATGAACTTCAAACAAACCTACAAAATAACTTCAATTCACTTTTGGTACCCAAATGTATTTGGGTCCATGGGGGTTAGCTTCACATGAGTCATTTGGAATATATCCTAAATGACTTAACCTTATAAAACATTTATAATTAGAATGATCAAACTTACCACAATATTAATAATGACCAAGGAAGGGTTTAGAATTCCAACTTCTTGGCCTATGAAAATGAACTTTCCTTGGTTCATTTTTCATGTAATTTCTAATTTTAACATTTGAATGCAAACTCATATTTTTTAGCTTTGCATTGACATGTTTTGCCCCACAATTGCAATTTTTATGTAATTGACTTTTAATTGAAGTTTTAAATCTCTTAGTATTGGAGTTTTTAACTCCTTTACTTTCATCTTTCTTGGCAACATCCTCAATACGAGTAGCTTTGAGAAATTTTGGGCCCTTTGATGAAGATGGGGTATTTTGGTCATAGCTAATACCTTTCCTATTAAATTTGAGCTTTTGGCATTTAAGAATACTATCAATTTTAATGCCATCTATTTCAAATTTTGAAAAGTTTTCTTTTAAAAGCTCATTTTCTATTTTCAAGTTCTCATTTTTCAAATACAAATCTTCATTTTTCTTTATCAAGGACTCATTTAACTTTGCAATATTTTCAATATTTTCAAATGAGTTTTTAAAATCCCTTTTTGAAGAGGTTAAAACATCTACTTCTAATTTCAAGCAATCAATCTCATTTGTCAAAGTTAAGTTTTTAGATTTAAAAACTTTATTTTTCCTAGCAAATTGCTTACATTTAACAAGAAGTATCTTTAAGGCACTTACCTCATCATCAAACTCATGATTAAGAGATTAGTTAGAAGAACTTATCTCATTGAGAGCTTCTTTATCCGCAATTACCATGAAGCAAAATCTAGTAACATGCTCTCCAACTAAGCTTTTATCATCCGATTTGCTCTCATAATCCAAAATAGCTTTGAAGGCTTTCTTCTTGGATGGCTTTGATGGTCTCTTCAATCTAGGATATTCACTTTTCACATGCCCTTTACTTGTAGATTCTTCTTTTTAACTTACTTCCTTAATGGCTTTGAAAGCTAATCCTCTTCTATCATCCCTTCCAATATCGTGCTTTAAGGTGATCTCATGAGTGAGGAGCTTTCCTAAAAGCATATCGATAGAAAGCATTGATAGATCATTTGTTTCCTCAATCGTAATCACCCTTGCTTCCCAATTCTTCTTTGGAAGAAATCTAAGAATCTTATTGTTGATATCTTCTCTAGCATAAGTCTTCCAAAGCTTCATTAGACCATTGATAATCATCATGAGCCTATTGTACATCTTCGATATACTCTTATTTTGCCTCATAGTGAACATGCCACACCCGGCCCATACCCAGGAGGACATGCTCCCGTAGCACAGATAGCGGCCCCCAAAAGAAGACCAGTGCCTGCACCATAAGGGATGCATCATGAATACGCCGTATGGGAACACACTCTAAGCCTAATGGTGGTTGTGCGACGGAAACAACGTGATGCGCAATCATATACCCGGGATCCATTCATACACGCATGCTACATACATAAACAGGCTATACCGTATTTCATATAAACAAAAACCTGTTATCCACTTAGTGAGTGTATACAGAAAACCACCAAAAGCTATACAGGAACTACATCACTACTGCCACCCTAGCTACACAATCCAGAAAGGAGCTGGAGTATGCTGCAGAAGTCCCGTACCAAAATGAGATCCGTTCATCAAATGACAAACGCTGAGATAAAACTCAGTGGTGCTAGAAACATATATAACCAATCATATAATATGGAACAATTCATCATTAATCATCATATGCAATGCAAATGCCAATGCGTCTCGCATTCACCCTCATTCACTCTTGTTTTCCTGTAATTGTGCACATTCCTTTCGCACACGCTGGATC
>CANYBF010807657.1:0-10088 GCA_948192965.1 Dalechampia spathulata
ACTTAATTCAACTACAACCTAAATTGCATGTGATTTGACTTTTCATTAAAATCAGATAAAGTGAATATAATAATACGGAATACAAATAAAATCGAAATCCCGAACCCAACTCTGAAGAAATTCGGGCTGCTTTCCAACACAGAAAGGCTCAGGTTTAATTTCTTGGTTCATTTTAATCACTCAATCGAGCTGGTAAAATGGATTGGGTGGCGACTCCATAGCATTTCTCGATGCGATCTCTCTAGGTCCTACAGGTTAACCATGGTTTAAATCACTCGAGAGCAAGCACCACGGCATCTAACGCCGAACAGCGTGCAGTACTCCCACGTCCGGGATGTGCTACTCCTCACAAAATGGTTATGTTTATACAATTACAAATCCAACATAGGTAAAAATGATGAAATAAATAGTAACTCATGAATAGTATCTTTGACCAAATAAATAGTAATTGACATAACATAGTTTGGTCACTTAAGGAATGGGTGTTTAAGGTATCTAAACTTAATATTGTACCTACCTAAGCCTTAAAATTCATTATTATACCTAATAGATGATGTTTTGATATAAGAATTTAAGTTGGCCGAAAGGCAAGAATGACCTTTAGTTGTGAAGTGTGAAATGTTGTAAGATGGCATTATGTTGATATGTTATTTTCTAATTAAAGTTTAATAGTGGTTACTTGTCATGAATGATTATGGATTCTTAAATGCTGGTAAGTCAAGTATAATATATGAATTTACTAAATGAATATAAAATGGAAATTTGACAAGTTCAACTCATGAAGTTCATACTTCTCTTTCAGGTATCGATAAGGGTAAAGTGATAGCAGGTTTATGCTATTCATCTTATGACCCTGGATAGAGTCTTAAAATGATGATTTCTCACTTAATTGCTGATGATAGCAACGTAGTGAGATTATATTGTAAATGATATTATACGGTCATCATTGCTTATGGTCATTAAAGCATAAGTTATGCATCATGTCATGAATCATCCATACATACATACATATTCATGATATATCATATAGAGGATATAAAGGGGAAAAGAAAGTGATATACAGAGCAATATTCATTGATAACTTAGTGGGTCATATAGTTATTATTGATTTCCTTTATGAAATCATACAATATAGGTTCCTGTCATGAAACCATAGAGAAAAATTATGTTTCTATAAGAACCAGAGAATGATACAGTACCGGTACATAGAGAAATAGACCCAGTACGGGATTGTGCATAATCATATAGAAATGAAATGAAATGTTACAGGAAAATCAGAGGGAGAATGCTAAGCATGAATGCATTCTCACAAACATATATTATCATTTATACATATTGCAAATACATAAGTTATTAATGAATAGTAATTTATGAATAGTACTTGATGAACAGTAAATTATGAATAGTACTTGGTGAATAGTAACTTTTAAATAGTACTTGCTGAATAGTAACTTATAAGTACTACTGTATGCCTTATGCATTGATTATAATAGCTAACGAGTAATGCAAAATGACATTATATGATATAGTTGGATTGCTTATTATTGATTACTATGATTTGACTTCAATATGTTATTTCTAATATGTGCTCATGTCATTTACTCATTTTATAGCACCACTGAGTTTTATACTCAGCGTTTATCATTTGATGAACGCAGGATCAGGACCTTTAGGCGAGAGTTTAGGCTAACCGATCTACAGTCGGGGAAGGTTGAGATTTCATAGAACCTCATTCTCGAAGCAGTTTGGGACTAATATAACATACTTCGTAATGTCCTTGTATATGCAACTTATTATATTAACCTTAATGGCAGTTATACTTATGATATATGCTATTATTATGTGTAATATTAATACCACATTATTGTGTGAAAATAAATGTACAGATCACATAATGAATGAAAGATGGATTTATAATTATATATATATGCTCGATATGATAATGTGTGACAACGCATATACATATGAACACTATAGTAAAAAAAATTTATGCATCCTTTATAGTGTAATTAATGATTTCCTTTCTTAGGAGGTTATTAATTATGCTATGGGAGCATGTTATATTAGTTACGAGTATGACACATACCCCTTTTATTATTCACCCTAATGATAAGATCTCATCTAGCCTAAGAAAAGGAAGCCTTGTCAACGTCTCCTTTCCACTAAAACTTTACAATTTATGAATTACTTTTCCTGCAAAAGGAACTAAGAAGATAGAAACATACCACATTATAAGTTAGGATAATTATAATTATAGATTTAATGAGAGTCTCCCTCCCCACTTCAGACAAAAGCCTTATTTCTAACCTTGTAATTTAGATCGAATTCACATATCTAAAAAATTGAGCACTTGTATTTTTTATCCCCCCCAAAATATTAAGAGACCCAAATATTTAGCATCACCAAGGATCTCCTTCATGCCCAAAATAACAAGGACTTCACTCTTGACTGAAGTTAGGGTATTATTACAAAACATTACATGAGACTTATGTAAATTGATTATTTGGCCTGAAGCTTTACCATAATCCCAAAGAACATCATAAAATTTGAAGCCTCCTCAATGGTAGCTCTATAAAATAACAATGTATCATTAACAAATAAAATATTAAACATTTCGAGCATCTTTCATTAATTTTAATTCCTTGAATCATACCTTATTCATCCGATTGCTACTAACTCTAGCCAAAGAATTAGTTATAAATAAAAAGAGAAAAGGTGGCAGCAGATCTCCTTATCTCAATCCTCTAGATTGAATAATTGGCCCCATTGGAACCTTATTCACCATTACATGATAATTCACGATAGTAATACAAGTCATAACCCACCCAATAAACTTAGGACTGAAGCCCATCTTCATAATCAATGCCTTAAGAAATTACCAACTAACAGTATCATAGGCCTTATAGACATCAAGCTTAATAGCCATGTGACAATGCCTACCCTTTCCCTTTCTTCTCAAAAAATGAAACATCTTGTAAGCCACCAAGATGTTATATTGAGAAACAAAAGTAGCCTGAGTTTGGTCAATTAGTTCATTCATATAGGTTCTTAACTAATTAACTAAGACTTAAGCAATGATCCTATAAAGAAAAGTACAAAAATGGATAGGCTTAAATTGTGTAATCAACTTAAGGGCATTAATCTTTAAAATTAAAGTAATATTATCTTATTAATTGACTTTAGTATATGATTAGTCAAGAAAAAAAAGTTTAACTGCATTACAAAATGAGGAGCCAATAACATCCTAATACTACTTATAAAATATACCAAGAAAACTGTATGGCCCAAGAGCCTTATACGACCTTAAAGAGACTGATAAATTTCATGATTAGTTAAGGGGGGCATCAAGAGAATCATTGATATTAAGAGAGACCACCATATTAATATGGTTCAAGAAAGAATTAAATGAAATATTAGCAAGAGCATCATATAAGTTTTGAAAAAACCTGGAAATTGACTTATAGATAGCAAGTTCAAATTTAATCCAAAAGCCATCAACATCTTTTATTCTTGTGATTCGATTAACCTACCTTCTTTACATAGTTGTTGCATGAAAATATTTAGTATTCTTGTCCCCCATCAAATAACCATTTAATGCAAGATCTTTGAAACTAATAAAGCTCTTCATGCTTTTAATAGGTATTAAGTTTTGAGATTAGATGCTCCTCCTCCCCTAGAGGAGATTCAGTAAATGGTAATGATTGAATTCTTTTTAAACTCCTATATCATTCTCACATAATTGGGATATTCAATCTTAATTCATAAATAAGATTATGCTAACATGCTAAGAAACTACCCTCAACACCATATAGATCATTGCTACCCTAATTCTACATTATGAATTCTTCACATTAAGGAGAGACCAACCACTTACATTCAAACTTGAAGTCATACCTCCTTCCCTTTCTCCACCAAGAGCTCAAGATAATTGGACCTAATAAAATCTTCATGAGATATGAAGGCTTAAGGATAAAGAGATCACTAGCTGACAATATACAATACACGATTAAGTCTCTATTTGATACATTTATCCCTCATCTGCTTATTCACCTAAGTAAATGGTTCACCTCTAAATCCCAAGTTTTGAAGACTTAACTCATCAACAAAATCTCAAAAATAAGTAATAAAATTATAATTAACCCTCCTCCTTCCTGACTTCTCATGTTTAAGTAAAATAGCATTAAAATCCTCCTCGCAAAGCCAAGCTTCATCCCCATGAGGAGCCAAAGAGGGTTCTAGCTCTTTTAAATTGAATTGTATGTACAACCTCCTTCAAAGAGGGTTCCAACTCTTTTACCTCATTATTACTTTTACTTAGAGAACTAAGAAGGCATTTAATGCCCAACGTCTTGGCCTTTGACCCCTCTCCTTCACCACTTATATCATCCTTCATGCTATCCATGCTTTGTTGTTCAATTTTTAAACTTCCACCATCAATTCCCTACCAGCCCTTTACAAAAATTATCTTCGAAGCACTCCAACTTTTTATTGACAATCCTAATTGTCCACATGAAATGCCTTTAGCCAATTTCTATATTTAGTTCCATTAGCATTCTCCCTTCACAATAATTCATCCTCAAGCTTAAAGTGACACCCTCAAACCATATGACCTATTTGGTCATAATAAAAGCATATATCTAGAAGTCTTTCATATTTAAATTGGATTTACTCAAGTTTACCATCCCTTCGATTATGAAAACCCATAAAAAGTTACTTATCTAGATAAACACTCACCTTAAGTCTCAAACTAATGCTCTAGAAACCTTTCATATATAAACTCCTATTAATCCCTTCCAGACCCATAAACAATCTAGTAATAGATCATGCATTCTTATTAGATATTTTATTAAGAGGAAGGCCATGTACTTGTACTTAAAACATCATTGTGTCGAATGCTACTTTTATAACTGGAACATGTGATGGACAAATTTTAAGGGCCAAATGCTTATCCATAACCAACCAAGGACCCTCTTCCACAACCAAATCTCTATATTTTAATGTCTAGAAATGAAAAGCATACATTTTTTATCACATCTAATCAATGAAAACATGCTCCCGTAAAATTACTAATAAAAACTATATGATTAGGAATTCATTAATCACTCTATAAAGGATTTGTAAATTTTTTTGTAAGTATATATAGTTGGTAATTAAGACTATTTATTTAATTACCTATGGCTTCATATTATTACTTATTCATATAAAATATCCATACATATCTTATGGCATGTTATTAAATATCTGTTATATATATATATACATATATATCATTCATATAGTTTAAAACAAGCCACAAAATAGGTAATTTCAACATCTCTATTGATATACAAGCATAAAATATTTTATTATCCATAAATTGTACAATGATAGTTGTCACACCCGCATTGACACCCTAAAAGTTTTAGACTTTTTGCGTATGATTGATCAGATGTATACGTGTATATATATATATATCTTGGTATGATGCATGCATATGTGCAGTGTATTTATGATTATGTATACGTGGTGATGACATGCTGCTATGTATATTTGTATGTATGCAAAGTGTGTGGATGATTGGATGCGTGTGTTATATGTATTTTGGTGTTTAGGTGGTAGGAGAGTGAGTTAGAATGATGGGAAGAGGAGATTGGAGTATGGTATGGGCGTACAGGACACGTACGGGTGTACCGAATAAAGGAGCTGAGGGATTTTGGTTCCTGGAGGCCATATGAATGTACCAGAGGATGGTCCGGCCGTACGCAAACTCGCAGGAAATTGGGTTTGTCATGTAGATTGAAGTCGTATGGGCGTACCAAATGTGGTACGGCCGTACCAAAGCTCGTAAGTTTTTGGTTTGTCAGGCTTTTCGGGTTGGTACGGGCGTACGTGACTGGTACAGCCGTACGCGACTTAAAAGTGACATTTTAAATAGATAAACATCAGCTATTTCATTAGGTTTTCCTATCCCAAAACCCTAAAAACTATCTCAAAACCCTAGAATCCTTATTTCTTGGTGCTCTAAGGCTTGTGGAAGCTTGAAGAAACAATCTTATCAATTGGGTTACGGATTAGAGCTAGAAGTAACTTATTCTAGGTTTGTGCTAGTTTGTGCTATTTGAATTCAGTGTTTAGTTTATGTAATATGAGTTGATCCAAGGCCAAGATAGGCCTGGAAAAGATGCTTAGGGATTGTATATTTGTATGTTTTCGTATGGTTATGTTGTGAATATGATAGTTGCTTAAGCTGGTATCATTTATATGATTTATTATGAGATGTATGAGCATATTGGTTTGAGCATGAATACTGGGATTGTGAAATACAGAAAAAGAGTGAGAAATGAAAAGGAAAGGCATGTTGGGTCATATATTACAGGATTCCATAATGGAATCGTATATTATTGTTGCCCTCCTACGGGAGATGAGTCTCGAGACATATCGTTAAAAAGAAAAGGGGTTCAAAGATTCGGATAGAAATGCCCTCCTTCGGGAGATGAGTACCGGTACATACAGGGACCCAGCATGGATAGAAATTGTGCACAATGTAATGAAAAAGGGAAAAAGAGATGATAAATGAAGTGGGGTGCATAGCATGGTTGCATTCCACATTGTTGTTGCCTGTGTTTTGATAGTCTGAGTTGTATTGCTTGTATGCGTTATGATTATATGAATATATGTTTATTACTAGCACCACTGAGTCTTCAATTCAGCGTTTATCAATTGATGGAAGCAGGTACTGAGCCTACTATTGAGGGTTCCGAGAAGTGACTGTCAGTGTCAGTAGCAGGGATTGGATTTGACAGTAAATCCCTTTTCCGAGGTAGTTCCGGACAGCAGAGCTTGCTCCTTTACTGTTTAGTTTATTGTAGCTTGGATTAATTATAATGGTAGTAGACATTTGTAGTTGGTTGGTGGTTTTGTTTAGTATGATGTAATGATTCAAAACCCTTATGTATATGGATTTTCATAAGTATCAATGTATGGGTTCTCCAGGGTTTATTGTTTACCACTGCAATTATTGTCATCACCATTATACGTATTGTCCCCATACGATGTATCCTTGTAGGTATTCTGTATCCCTTGTAGTGTATGTGGCAGTTTCTTTTGGGCGATCGTTGTATATACTACTGTTGACCCTGACTTTTCACGCTTGTGCAGTCCCAGGTTTCTGTTGATTCGGATGGGTTTCAGTCCCTGATATCGACCCCGATTATGCGCATAGGCCTCTATGTCTTCCTCTGTGTATTCTGATGCACAAAACACCTTAGAGCTAGTGGGGCCCACCATGGCGCCTGGCGGGACCCGCCACTTATTCTGAGTGCTCTGTACATACAGAACATACTTCACTGTTGCTTACATAAGGTAAACCACCTGAAATGCAAAGTATTGCATTTTTGACCCTGGGCACTATTCACCACGAATAATGCATAGGTGGGACCCACTAGGTAATAGCGGGGCCCGCAGCCCCTGATAACCTATTCTGTGCATTCTGTACTTACAAAATACATTTTCCAGTTGCCTTACGCAAGGCACAGCGCTTGGCATCGCAAATGCCATCTTCTGGGCCCACTATGCTATGGGGCCCACCTAGGATATTAGTGGGACCCACTGCCTCTATTATCCTATTTTGTGTATCATGTACTTACAGAATGCATCTCACGCCTGCCTACGCATGGTAGGATACATAGAACGTAAAGTATCGCATTTTGAATCTAGGTCACTATTCATTATGAATAGTACACAAGAGGGGCCCGCTTTCCCATTAGCCTATTCTGTGTAATCTATACTTACATAATACATTTTGCTAATGCCTACGCGAAACAAAGTGCACAGAATGCAAAATATTGCATTTTGGATGTTTGGTACTATTCACTCGAAATAGTACTCAGGTGGGGCCCACCACCTTCGTCGATCCATTCTGGGTGTTTTGTACATGCAGAACACCCTCTACATCTTGCCTACGCGAGGCACAGCATTTAGCATCCCGAATGCCAATTTCAGGGCCCACTACGTTGTGAGGCCCACCAAAGGCACTATTGGGCCCCGCTACCCATTTTGCCCATTTTAAGTGTTCTGTACACACATAACACATTTTCATTGATGCCTACGCAAGGCACGATGTATGGCAGGTAAATGCCACATTTTGGCCACATCGCACTATAGGCCCAAAACGGGCCCATTAAAGGAACTCGATGTTCGGGGTCGAATTTGAGAAAACTTATAACTGCAAAGTTTCTCAGAATGTCGATTGCACTTCAATTGACATATGGCGCACATCCGATTTTGCCCGTACGAGCTGGCGCACATGAGGTAAAAATGCAATGTGCGGTGCACATCGCCCTATGTGCACCGCACATTGTATAGTAAAGACGTTTGGTCGAGAGCCTTCTCGGGACCGAATTTGGAAAAATTTTGTTCTACAAAGTTATTCCTCACATCGAATAATGCTTATAGGCTCGGGCGCACGTCCCGAAGCAACCACAGCAGTGCACATCACCTGATGTGCATAGCACATTGACAATGTGTGGCGCACATTGTCTTTAACTTTTTCAAATTCGGGTGAAAATTACAAAATTTCCACGCCCGATTTTTGTTCTATAAATATAGAGCTTGGGGTTCTGTAAATGGATCTGATTTTTGCTCTCTAAGGGCACCAAAAACTCTGCCAAAATTTCCACTTAATTAATTAGGCCCCTAATTAATTAAATTGCTTGAATTTAGAGACTAATTAACCTTAGTTAGGCTCCCTAAGCACAGAAGAAAGTAAGATCAAGAAGAAAATCCAGCCAGAATAAGGTAAATTTCCCTCTTTTCTTCAATTTTCTTGTTTCTGTTACTATTTACCGAGGGATGTGCTGCGCACATCACCTCATGTGTGCCACACACAACCTATGTGTGGTGTACATGGGGTCATGTGCTGCTCACATCGCTCTAAACATTTCCAGAAAATGCTATTTTTCTCCCGTTTTCACTCAATTTTTCGCCCGATCTAGCTATTTCAGTGATGTTTAGGGCCTTCTCATGCCCTAAATGTCTTGGATCTGCTAAATACTTGCTGGATCTAAGATAATTTTCACTTTAAAATTATTTTTCTTGAGTTGGATGCAAATCCACGAAGCAAAAACTCATTTTCGGGTCCAATCTACCTAGATCGAGGTTGGATCTAGGGTTTCTGCTGAAAATTTTTTGATTTTCCTTCTGTTTTCTCTGCCATGTTCACCACACATAGCCTATGTGTGCCACACATAGCCTATGTGTGGTGCACATTGGCCTATGTGCAGTGCACATAGGTCTCGATTTTCATAGAAAAACTCGATTTTCGCCCGAATCGCTTTCTGATCTGATTTTTCTAGCAACTCTAGTAGTTTTTCCATGCAATTGGGGTTCTGGATCTGTTGAATATTGTCCAGATCTACTTGATTTGAGCCTTAAAATCATTTATTTCAATTAATTGCTTAATTAATTATTTGGTTTGCTAAACCGGAGGCCGATTCGTGCTCAAAATGAGGTACTGCCTTCATTAAAGTTGTTGTATTTTGTCTGTAGTTTATTTTTGTACTGACAGATTTAATTTTCTTGCAGATCGGCCTCTGATGTGTGCCACACATCATGCCATGTGCGCAACACACAGCCTATGTGTGGCGCACATTGCCTGATGCACGACGCACATCTCTCACGCATGTCCAGAAAAATGTATTTTCAGACCATATTTTCATCATATTTTGACATATCCAGGGTTATTTGAGTTTCACAGTAGCTCAAGTATTCTAGAATAGTCATAAAACAATTTTTACATAATTAATTTTGGCCTCAAAATTAATTTTTACGATTAAATGCAATTTTTACTCATATAAAATATGATTTTTGAAAGGATTGGATTTTAATTGGTTGAGGGGCTATCTCCAAAATATTCTAAGTGATGTTAGCACTCCTAATTAATTTTTCCATGATCAAATAAAATAATTTTGCTTAAAATTATTTTTATTAAAATGAATTTTCATGATCCGGCTCATGTTTATTATTTCAATTATTGCCTAATAATTGCTGGATTTTGACTCTTGGTTCGTACTTTTAAATGGTATTGGACTAGTCAATTAAATCCAAAATTC
>CANYBF010807909.1:0-10885 GCA_948192965.1 Dalechampia spathulata
TTAATTGTAATAATAAGTATTATTATTTTTAATTATTATTCATATTAATACTTATTATGTATGATTATTAATATTAATATTAATATTATAAGTATTAATATTTTATACTATTATTATTATTTTATAACTTATAATTATTAACATCTTTAATTGTAATTAATTGTAATTATTATTATTATTAATTGTAATCATAAGTATTATTACTTTTAATATTTTATAATTTATAATTATTAATATATTTAATTATTATTATTATTATTATTAATTATAATCATAAGTATTATTATTTTTAATTATTATTCTGTTAAAATTTATTATGTATAATTATTAATATTAATATTATTAGATTATTAGTAAGTATTAGTATTTTATATTATTATGATTATTTTATTACTTATAATAATTATTATTATTTATGATAGTAATTTTTATTAATTATTATTATTATTATTATTATGAATAATAAGATGGAGAGGGAGAGGGTGAGGGATAGGGAGTGGAAGTGGGAGGGAGAAGAGAGGAGGGGAAGGGACGTAGGGAGGGGGTGACGTGGAGTGCGAGGGGAAAGAAGAGGGGAAGGGGGAATGGAAGGGTAAAACAGTAATTTTATTGTTTATTTAGATTTTTAAAGGGTCAAATTGGAAATACAAATATAGACTCACTTCTAATTATACCCTTATTTTAATTATGAAAAAATCTATTTTTATAGGATAGAGGAAATATTTAACATAAATTTATTTTGATTTGTAAAAAGAATCACTTTATATATATTTAAGATTTATTTCAAATTTATTATAAAAATCATTATTTTTATAAAATTATTATTTTAAAATAATTTTAAAAATCATATGTTATTAACGTAAATTTCAAAGTAAAAATTTGTTATTTTTATAATTATACTAATTTAAATCATAAAAGGAATTGCAATAAAAAAAATAAAAAATATGTAAATATATATTATTTTAAATAGATATCTTACATGAATTAGGAAAGTTGAATATAAATTTTCCTGAAAATAAAAAAATAAAAACCAAAACACTAGAAAAGAAAGGAAAGGGAGGGCGGTTTCTTCACCTACTACCACAACCCTCTCATACACACAAACTCTTTGAATTCTTTTCCTTTCTCTGCTCTCTTTTCTCTACCAAACTTTCATATTCTTGTTCAATGTTGTTTTCATCATCATTAATTTCTTTATTCATTAAATCTTAATCACCTCCTTTGTCATCAATACATCACTTTTTCCATTATTGTTGTCTTCACCCTAAAAACCAAACTCTTATTCTATACTTTATCATTCATCATTTTTTAATTATTCATTAAATAGTGAATTTTGTATGGATAATGATTCAATATATTTTATAAAAAAACCCCTTTAATTTCCCACTACTTAGTTGGGATTAACATGATCATTGAACCATTAACAAACAGACAAAAAATCTTGTATTGAAAAAGTAAAATTCATGTATGTATGGTATAACAAAACCATGAATTGTGTATTGCTGAAATTCAAACTAGGGTTTGTTGAGGCTTGAAAGGAAGATAAAACCATACTTGATATATAGACAAACATGTCAAACTTGACTTGATGACAATAATAATCTAGGCTTCTAAGTTGGAAAATTATATTGGTTGGTGAGCTATATTATATTTGATTAAATCTATTATACAAGTTGCCAATATGCTGCCGTTTCAAGAATCTGTCTCTCTTGTTAAAGGATATATAATTTGGGGGAAGTATTCAATGTGAAGACACCACATGGAGCAAGGGTGGATGGATCCAATGAGTATAAACCTCTATATGGGTTTAAATTATAGGCTTAATTAACAATAATAGTCCATTAATTCCCTAATATAATGAAATAACCTAACCATCGTGGGTGACCCTGTATCTATCGATCAAGTCATCATGAAAATAATATCTTCAAAGTCAATAATATCATGAAAATCGTGAATATATATAAAAAAGAATAATCCATAAACCAAATATCTAGGAAACTGCGGTTGGATATTAATACATTTTAATTATATACGTGTGGATGATGCCCTTCTAACTACTGAATTTTCTGTAGAGGTAGACTTTGAAAGAGTCCATTTCTGTTTTAGTCAATCTGTTGATTTAGTAACTTACTTAAATTACATAGCGATTTCCATATTTTGGATCTGAAATACATCACATGTTATTAATTTTTATTTTTGTAATTGTATCTAATAATCTAAACCATGAATGGGAATTTAACCTCTAATACTATAATCCAAAGCGTCAGTTTTGACTGCTGAAGGAAAGCCTCATGGTGGCCAACAACCACCCACCTATATATGCATATATATATATATATATATATATATATATATATATCTATCTATCTATCTATCTAGGTATGTATACATACACACACAAAAGAGGAATAATTAGTGAAATAACAGAAAATTCAGAAGCCAAATCTTGTAACCAAAATTATAGTGTTGATGTTTGTGTATGAATGGCATTATATGATATAAATCATTTAACTGAAGAAACGGGAATATGGGTGTGAAAGTAACAGGCAACCCATTTTCCTGTTTAACTTATGTGTTAAATTTGGTTAAAGAAGGTTAGATGGTTGGGTGGTGCACTTTTATCTAACTTTCAACACTTTCAATCTCTCATTGCGGAGCACCTTCCTCCTGTTTCTGTTTTCAGGATTAAGCAATAATGATTTCCCACCATTTCAGCGTGTCCATGGGTTTCCCAAGTATTAAGCCCAGAACACAATATTAAGCTCCTATATTATATCCTATTATGTTATGGTATAAATAAATAACTATATTATATCTAAAACATTCTTTTAATTATTACGTGTTATAAGATGCTGGGGTTATATGGAACAGTTTAGTTTCAAAATTGACATGCGATTGTATAAATTGAATTCAGAAAGAAAAATAGCAAAAAAAAGAAAAAAATATTATTTACCAGTTAAAAGGCCATGGCAACTGCCAATAGGGTTTTGTGCTTTCCCACCAACCAAATATTGGCAGCCAGCCTTGTCATTGTTGGAGCTCTCGAAATGTTAAATATTGCCATCTAATAGTCATAACATCCTGCACGAATAATAATAATCTGCAAATTGCAAAGTCAAATCAATCTGACAACTTAACAACAAGAAACAAGAATCTTAAAAATAGAGTTGAAGTTAGTTCTTGTTTTAAAAGAAAATTAAAAAACCAGCAATAAAAGCGATAAGTTAGTCGATCATTAAGGCCTATTATATTCATCTAAACATATAATTTACATCCATCTAAGTAATAATATATATAATCACTTGATAGTGTTTGATTTAGATGAATTTACAAGTTCTATAACGGAAAGAATCGGCCTGAATAAAGCTTTCCAGGAAAGATTGAACATCTTTTGTTTCCATGTTCTTTTCTTTCAAAATTACACTGTAAACACATTACTCAATTGATTGAGCGTCCAAGTAGATTCACGTTCATACATTTAAGACACTTATATAAAGAGAGCAAATTCCAAAAATAAATAAAATAAATTTCTTTTTCTTTTTTTTTTTTTTTGCTGTGTTTTATTATTTTTGCCCTTTGCTTTTTTTTTTTTTTTTGAATTTTCTTTTAGGGTTTTCCTAATCTCCTCCTGGAGGGCACCAAGGAGTCATATCCATAGGATAGCTACCCAGTACCCTCAAGAAAGAAGTGAATTCTTGCACTTCAGCTAATGCATTCTGTGCTCTAACCTCTGCCATTGATGCTTCAAAATCAACGTAAAACATGTACTCAAAATGCTTAGCTGTCCCTACGTTTGCATCATCAACCAATCTGATCGGATGGTTCCTGTGCGGCCTTGATTCAATTTTGGTCAAGCTTATGTTCCTAAACGCAAAAGCTGATAGCACTTTGAACAAAACACTCGTTCCTTTGTCATGCGCAAAAACGATGCTCGTTTTAAACGGCCGATCCGTTCGTGGAATTATCGGCTCACGTGCTAACATCACGAAACGCGTGACGTTACTTGAATCGTCCTGTATTCCATCCGCTAATACTTGCAATCCGTACAATTCTGCCGCTCGTGAACTTGCGATCGCCGCCGTGTCTCGGAGGTTATTGGTTGCTATGTACTCTGCTGCACCGGCTGTGTCATCCACCGCCTCACGTGTAGCATGGAGACCGAGTTTTGTCAGTGTCAATTCACATTGAGAGAGAGCTTGTGGATGAGAAATCACACGTGTAATGTACTCTTTTCGTACACCAGGAAGAGCTAAGAGACAGTGATGAACAGGTAACTGAACTTCTCCAACGATGTGGAGGCGGTGACGGAGGAGTAGATCGTAGTTCCGGTGAATAGATCCACCAAGAGAATTCTCCACTGGTAAAACAGCTCGATCTGCGATCCAAAGCTCCACAGCTTGAAACGCGACCTCAAACTGATCACAAGGAATCGCTTCACAGTTTGGGTAAGCTTTTCCGGCAGCCGCCTCCGAGTACGCGCCTGGAACACCTTGATAAGCAACACGAAGTTGAGAGCCATGCATAGGTGCCGGTGAGAGATCTGTAATAGTCAACGGCTTGATAAGCTTGGTGTTATCAACATCATTATCTTTTGGCAAAGGGACTAAATTAAGGTCCACTGAAGCTTTATGCCCGTTGATGGCAGCAGCAGAGACGCGGTCAGAACCACCGTTGACGTTAACTCCGTTGGTGCTAGATTTATCAGTCGGCTGTTCCTGAGCGACGACATTACTAGCTAAGATAGCGCAAGAGCTTTGCCAATCAGTTCGACATAAACCGACACCGTTTGGGAAATTAAACGAGTCGGAACGGTAGATGCAATGGAGAACAAGTCTGTTAGGTGAGTTAACTCGGTGGGCGAGTGGACGCCGAGTTGGGACAAGCAACTTGAGTGGATGAGTAGGAGAAATTGCCTGCATAATTCCCAAACGGTATGTTTTCTTGTATCCTTCAACCTGTCTTCTCTTCTCGTGTGTATGAGAAAATTAATAATATTAATTAATCAAAAGACACGAAAAAGAAGAAGAAGAAGAAGAAGAAGAAGAAGAAGAAGAGGAAGAAGAGATAACCAGAGAAACGTGTTTGTTGAAAAGCTTGTGTTCTCTCGAAGAAGGGAACGGCAAGCTGAGAGAAAATGGAGAGGGTTAAGGGGTTTTTATATGAAGATGGCAATGCGCGTGAGTGCCATTGCTTAGACGGAGGAGGTGGCTTTGGTCAATCTCACACCTACCCCTCCCTCTCTCAACCATATATCTTTTTATTCTATTCTATTCTTTTCTAAATCTCGTATTTTAACATTTTTTATTTTAAAATAACGATTATAAATGAAACCTTTTTAAAATTAATATGAAATATTTTAAAATATTTTTGAAATTTACTTTTTTCTTCAAATCATTTAATTAGAATATATATATCAATTAATTAGGTTTTAATAAATAAATTCTGTCTCATGCATGTATCAGAATGGGAAAAATTTAATAAACAAAATGTTATCCACATTAGGTTTTTGAATGAGCCAAGCAATTTTGATGTTATTAAAAAAAAATTATTATTACAGAAAAAAAATTATGGCGGCTTTAGATTCTCTTTTCCTTTTGGAAGTTTGGATCAATTCTTTGCTTTCCCGCACTTTGCTATTAATAGGCGAATTATGTCATTTAATTTTTAAAATAAAATATGTTTAAAATCTAAAAATAAATAAGTTTGTTAATTTTGATAAATGCATTTTTCAAATATATTCATTATTTGTACAGTTGATGGCACTTAAGACTGAAACTCTCTTTTTCAGGAAATATAAGCTGCCCCGTAGATCAATATGGTGAGCAAGATATAACAAGTACTAAGCAATTAATTGTCTCTCTCATTACTTGTATTTCCAGATGACATGAAAGAGTAATGGAATGCAGATATGGTAGCAACATGTACCATTTTTGAGTCAGATTAGGCACAAAAGATCTAAATAATGTAGTTTTGAGAATTTTTTTCAAAATAATGTGAATTTCAAATTAATTTTTCAAATAATATGATAATTTTGATTTTAATTTTGTTAATTTTTTGGAGGTGAAATCAGTAGCTTGGTTGCTGAATTCAGGAACATAATTACGAGTTGATATAATATCAATTGAACTAAATTTGACACTAGTACAGGTGATTTCAGTGTAACAAAAACATTCACAATAATTAAATTAAATGATGATTGTCCGGAATCGTTGGAGAAAAATATTTGAACGTGGCTAAAATGAATGTATAAATGATTTAAAAGTTAGAATGGAAGACGATAAAATAAGAATATATAAATAATATAGTAGTTTTAATATGTTATGGAGTGAGTAGCAAAATTAATTAAGTATAATTTATAATAAAAGTTAAAATGTGAAATTGGTGAGTATTTTTGAGATGAGAATAATAAAGTAAATTAGTGAAAAAAGTAAGCAATTTTTGAAAATAATGTAAAAGGATAATCATAATTTGTTAATATTATAGTAAAATATTTTCATAATATAAATGATATAATGTAGCGAAGGAAACTTAAATTACATTATTATGGATATTTGTTTAAATATTAAGAAAAAAGTAATGTTAATTATTAGGAAGTTAATTTGTAAATTAACAAAGATATTAATAATTGTTCAAAATATATTGATCATTTGATTAATTAATGAAAAAATGTATGAATTTATTTTTTGAAAAGATGTTTTAATTATAAATTATATATTTGTGGTGGACCAAAAAAATAAATTTTGTTGTTTATATAAATGAAAATAATAATGTAAATAAAATTAAAAAGGAAGTAAGTCTTGTAATATACATGAGAATATATATCAATGAATTTAGAAGTAATATTTTTATAAAATGAAAATTAAATGATTTAAAATATTTAGTATTATAGTTATTATGTAAAAATACATTAATCACTTATTGAATAATGACATCATTTATAATTATTAATGATGTTATTTTTAATGAATAATATATTGAAGTGGTTGATTTTTTGTTGAATAATATGTGAATATATTTTGTAGAAATAATATTTTAATATGAAATTTATAATTTTATTTTTATAATGTAATATGAATGAAATTTAAAATGAAAATAAATGTTAAAACAAGATTAACAAAGAGTGCACTAATAAAATATGGAAAACCAAACTTGCATAAGTTAAGTATATTAATGAAATCCTAAATGACTCCCAGTTTTACATCGAGGTTATCATCTATTTTGTCATGGTCATTGTCTTTGAAGAACTTCTTCTTGATTATATGATGATGAACCCTCATTTACATTATCTTAATTTTCAACAGGTGTAGTAATAATGAGATCAAATTATGAACTATGAGAAGGTATGGAAGGTGAAGGGAGAAAAGTGTTGATTAGTGTGTTTTATATTAACTAAAACCAGTGGAGAATGTAGACATCACAATTGATACTAATGTAACTAGATATACATTAGATGATGTAAAAAATGATGACATATTTAGGAATTGTGGGAAAAAACTTGAAGATGGAATTTGAAGATGAAAAGAGGGTTGGAATTGTTCATGATAATTCATTAAAGGAGAATTATATTGGTAAGGAATTGAAGAACTAGCTCCTAGATTATGTTTGTATGAAATGTAAAATCAAGTGGGAGAGTTGAAGATGATAAACCTGCCATGTCTGTAAAAGTTTCACAGAATGTTTGAGTGTAATTACATGAAGTAATTAGTGGTGGCATAGGGATAACACTTTCCATTATAGGATCTTGAAATGTTTGTCTTCTAGAAGACATGGTTGGGCATCTCCTACATGTCATCATTTGTTGCATTTGAATTCTTAGGAATTCAATTGGAGGAGGCGGTGGTTATGGTGCATGTGAGGATGAGGTGCATCATCGATCACCTAAAGCTCCTAAAATGCTTGACATTTTTTATCTGAGTGATGGTAAACCTACATATATACTTGAAGCAATGTTATGAACATCATGAACTCCGTGAGCCTATTAAGAAATATGAAGAACTTAAGATTTAATAATGAAGATAATATATATTGAAACAATAATAAAAAAAAATATTGATAATGAATTGAATTTACTAATACAACAAGTTTAGCTCCATTTACTAATATCCATTGACGGGTTTGTATTATAAATCATTGCATATACTCTGAGTATGGTCCAAGTGATGCATTAAATGGAGGAGATGATGTTATTCATGCCCATCTATGATTCCATGAATCAATGTAAGGGGCATGACGAATACGCCAATTATTATCGATTTGAACTCTTAAGTCAATGTAATGAAGTTCATCTTATTGGTATGGAGGAACTGGAATTGGTTGATTCATACTAAATTGGTATAAACATATATTAAGTTGATGCCACTTGATAATATTAAAGTAAATAAGTTGCACAACTACCCTCTAAATGACTTATCCAACCATACAAAATGATGGTAAAGTATTTATGATTATCTTATATGGCTCCTAAAGAATCTATGATAATAAGAATAAGTATTAGTTTGATTAATGGATGGCATTAATATAAAAGAGATATAATTTTAAAGAAATTTTCTTAACCTATTAATGTTGTTGTGTATCTAATAATCGATAACTACTAATAACGTTGGTTAGTACATCAGTAGTTATACGTGACACTTGCCATCTAATTATTTAAATGATTATTAAAATAATATTAGGTTTTGATTTATTGAATGAAAATTAGCAATTTTATAATATTGAAAAGGAGAAAAGGGATACATGTATCAATATGAATGAGTAGCACCATTGGGGATGTGAAAGTGTAAAGAAGGTACTAAGAAAGGTAATCTTTCTCATGCCCATAACTGCATAATGAATAATGCTTCTCCAACTTGAGAGGCCATTGGATTTGTGGCCTGATATAACTGATGATATAATTAGGCTAAGCATGTGAACCCCTAACTATATGTACCAACATCTTTCAAGTTGGTCAAAAGTGGTAAAAACATAAGATGCACTTTACCAGCTAATTGGTTAGGAAAAAGTAGTCCATCAATGATTCGTAAAATGAATACTCTAGTATAGCATTATATAATGAAATCATCATCATTTACAGGTAAGGTATGAAAAATATTTGATAGCCAACTCATCCTTAATCTACTACCAAGTAAAAGATCATCTAGTGGTGTAGCTCTTAGCAAACTTTGACATAAGTATGACCGGTCATGATTCAAATGTCCTCTTACAAGTATGCCATCAACCTTTAAACTTGTAACAATCTCAACATCTTGTAAAGTAATTGTGGCCTCTCTAACTAGAAGATGAAATGTATGAGTTTCTGGATGCCATCTCTCGATTAATAAAGTAATTAAACTATGATCAATTTCAATGTAGCCAAGAATAAATATAGCATAAAATCTAAAGATCTTGTGGTAACAAATTACTCCTGGATCAAGATTTTCAATTTCTGTTTGTCACATCCTGCATTTAGTAGTTTATTGTGCATTCATAAATTAATGTTATGTTGTGTTTTCTATCTTATTGTGGTGACAATGATATGAAATTATAATTATGGTGCTAAGCTTATGATGAAAATTGAGTTTGAAACTTAAAAGAGGATATTGACAATTTTGCTGCAAACCCCTAAAACTAATGTTAAACAGCATTAAAATGTGGATTCTGAGTTATATATAGTGAATTTGACTGAATGGTTTTGACCATTATGCTTGTATTAACTTAAATTAGATATTTATAAATTTTGAAAATTTTGGATTAAAATTTATTTTTAACGTCAAAAATTTGGTCGTATTTATTTAAGTGACTATTTTGAGGTAATATTAAGTAAGTTAGATATGTAAGGTAATTATAAATATTGACTTAGCAAATTTTATAATTAATATTAGTTATTGGTAGTTTAATTCTAATTATTTTCATGATAATGATGTCATAAATTAGAAATAGGAAACTTGATGTTAGAAAGTTAATTAATAATTAATTAGGATAAATTAGATTATATATATTTTTTAAAAATGTGAATTTAAGTAATATGGGGTGTAGAAATATATTAAGAGTTAGGATTGGGGAGATTTAAATTGACCTAGGAATATGAAAAAAAAGGGAGGGTAATATTGTCATTTTGGCTTGAATTATTAGGGTTAGAAAACTTCAAAGGATGCCCTACATCTTCATTTTCTTTTCCAGCCGCCCCCCCATCTACCCTTATTCTTTCATATCTTCTTCATGTGGTTGCAATTTTCTTCTTCAACTACTCTTATCTCTTCCATTGATGACATTTGTTCTCTTCTCACGTTTTTAAAAATATCAAAACCTCACCAAGCATCACATCTGCTTCTTCTCTCTTATCACTCACCGTTCAAAAGTTAATTCTTCCTAAATCTGCCGATCTTGTTAAATATATTTAGTTTGGTAAACTCTAATTCAAAGTTGAAAATTGATCAACACAGAACCGCACTTTTGTTTCATCTTTTCTCCTTCTGTTTTGTTTTTCAAGATTGGAGCATTAAGCTGACGCATACAACAAGGTTTGATAAAATTATTTGTTTCTTTTTCTGTTTTTTTTTTCTTTTTGACCGAAGCTAAGTATCCACATTTTTTATGGTTAAAACCAAAAATCACAGTAAAACCAGTTTTTATCAACAAAACCAAAGCCTTTCTTCTCATTAACCCATATGTTTCCTTTTGGTTCTAACTGGATTTATGTTTGTGTGTGATGATGAAGGTATAGATATGCAAGAATGAGTTGTTTCATGAGGATTATTATTATTATAGGCTTAGATCAAAGTGAGGACAGGTGGTGGAGCGAATTTGTTTTGGTTTGTTAAGGTGAGGATTAAGTTTATTAAGGATTCGTATCACTTGGATTTTGATTTTTCTGAGTTTCTGTTTTGGCTGAATATATCAGAAGAGATTT